>JACATO010001611.1:0-21471 GCA_018389105.1 Nautilus pompilius
TCTCCTCCTCTCTCTTCTCTCTCTCTCTCTCTCTCTTTTATTTCGTGGTTGTTTCTGTGTTTTCGTATACGACCCAACCATTGCGTTGACTCGATACTTATTTCTTTTCACATAAATCGCCGCTGTTAAGTGATGTAGATAAGGCGTCCATGTATTTCAGCTCCTTCCTCATATGATCCACTCCAAACAACCTAAGGAGAGCAATTAAAGCTGAGAGAAGAAGAGAGAGTGATTGAGAGAGAGAGAGTGAGAGAGAGAGATGAGAGAGAGAGAGAGAGAGAGAGGAGAGGGAGGTCGTCGGTCGGCCTCCTTGCTGCTGTTTATTCCATAAAATACCGCGCACGATGTCTGTCGCTCAGACGGACGAACGAATCACAGCCGCTCATCACCTGAGCTCTGTTCTCTTTAACATAAGGACCCCGAAAGTAGTTAACGAAGCCGCTCGTGCTGACATTATGTCGATTCTCGTCACTTTTCTAGAGAATAATCCAATTATCGCCTTCACCCACATTAAGTCTCTCATGCCTCGCTACACCACAGTCATGAACGCGATTACCTTTCGGTGATGAGCAGCGGTTGGCCGACAGAGTTGATCCATCTCTCTTTCCCTCATCTTCCCTCTTCTCTGCCTCTTCCTCTCTCGCTCTCCTGGTTATGTTCCAGATGACCTGGGATTGTATCCCTTATGTTGTCCGCCGCCTGCTATTCTCTGTTCTCACTTCAAGTGAAAATTTGTTTCTTCACCTTCTCAGTTACTTTACAGTGAAGGGTCCAGTCAGACTTCTGTGCCCTTATCATCGATATTTTAACATCGTGTTTATATATTTATTTATTTTTCTAAAAAATTAAATTATTAAAATTATTTAAAAAATAAATTATTAATTATTTTATTAAAAAATTAAATATTATTCATTTAATCTTCTCGGTCCCCTTCCCTTACTGTAGAGGTCTAAGGTCACGTGACAGCAGTGAGGTTGAGGGGCAGAAAGGTGATGTCTGGTAGGTGACCAGCAGAGTGCAGAGTTACCCCTGGACCGTGATGAAGAAAGATATCGCTCTCATGGGAGGAAATTCATGCTATCGATCTGCAGAGGATGAAAAAGAAGAGCGTAAACCAGGGAGGTACACCGAGCAGAGCCGGTCCCCACGAGACCACAGTCCGTTTGCCATACCTGTCTGATAGTCCACCACTGGATTATCGCCCCTTATTTCATTTCGATGAACTTTATTAGAATAACCGTTATTAATTAATATCAGAGAATGCATGAAAAACATTATTTAATGTCGACAAATATAATATCAGAACGTTGAGTAGGTTTTTCGGTGTATCTCCTACACACAGATCCAGATCGATAACAGTATATCCAGGTTCTTCCTTCACGTAGATCGTATTATCCTACTGATTTTTCCAACAGTTATCCGCTGTTTGTACTTCTTCCCTTCTTCCTTTTCTGCTCGGTGAAGTATACTTCGGTTATCGGTTTGAAAAATGGTTTTTATGAGTCTGAATTTTGTAGGTATTAAATATTTTACAACCTTTTCTGTTTATAAAGTTGTAACATTATTTTTATTTATTCATTTTTTAAAAATTCACACCACGTAAAACCGATATCTATTTTCTGTGTAATCGACTATGATCACAGTTTGTCCTGGTTATCGATTAAACTGATTTCCTGTTGATTGCTGTGCGATCTTGTGTCTGTGTAGTTACCACAAGAATAATAACAGTAATTCTAGACAAGTTAACAGCTGATCTCCTACTGACTGAACTGACGGATATGAAGATAAGGTTTTCCTTACCTCAGATAGTAATCATATTAACCTCTGATGTTCCTTTTCTATACCGGATTAACAAACGTTTGATGGAGGATGAAGAAATACACAGAATAGATTCCGTTTTCCACAAAACGTGCTGACTTCACCTGTGTATTACAAGGATCCAGAAATTTATCCTCCGTCCATCAGATCAAATGATCCTGACGTTAATCTGTAGTCGATCGACAGGAGACCAATTCCAGAATAACTTGAAGATTATCCTCCTGTCTGATAATCTCCCACTATGTTCTTTCTTTCCATATAAATATTTTCCATCTTAATAATCAATCAGAATTTGTTATGAACAATAATCTGACTGTTAATGTGAAAAGTCAAACATCACAGAGAGGATAGGAACGAAACGTGGTAATCACCAATACTGCTGAGGGGCACCGGGGCTGAAAACAGGGGATTTAGGCTTTCGTTCCGCTCCGATTGTCTTTGGCGGACATAAAGCAGGAAGGGATCATATGGGAAGGAAAAAGATAACGATTGTCCCCTGATTCCTGTTATTTTCTGTTACGTTTCTTCTACACATTTCCACGTGTATAACTTGAATCTGACGACAAATCGACCCTGTGAGTTCGGATCATAACTAACAAAATCAATGGCATCACCGTATCTCTGGCTATAAATTTTCGTCGTAAATATCGGAGGATGGCTCTGATGATATTTATTGTAGCCAGACATCGTTAGATCAGGGGAAAGGTGTGATGACATTTATTGCAGCCAGACTTCGTTAGATCAGGGCACAGGTGTGATGACATTTTTTGTAGCCAGACTTCGTTAGATCAGGGCACAGGTGTGATGACATTTATTGCAGCCAGACTTCGTTTGATCAGGGCACAGGTGTGATGACATTTATTGCAGCCAGACTTCGTTTGATCAGGGCACAGGTGTGATGACATTTACTGCTGCCAGCCATCGTCGAGTATCATCATTTATAGGTAGGTAGAAAACGTATGAACGCCCTAGCAACATCGCTTAGCAACCGCAGGGTATAAGAAAGGAAATGATTAGCGAGGACCCGGAGTAATTTTGCCAGTTTGCTTTGTGACAGCAGACAACTTTCCCAGTCAGTACAAGAGGTCCGTCAGTATTGCGACGACTGCCAGCCCACCTGTGTCTCCCGGATACGATCGATGGTCAGATTTCCACAAGGTAAGGAAACATTTCTAGCGTCGATCCTTCTCATCCTGTGTCTGCCTGACACCGACTGAAGTCGTCAGAGACTTTGAGAAAACAATTTTTCTATAATTGGTTTTGGAAAAACTAAAATCTCTAGGATTAGTTCGTTCTTCTCAGACATCCTCTTGTACCTTCGAGCGGATTTTACAAATCTACGAGTGGACAAATAATAAAAGTCGCTAAAATCCGTTAATGATCGGCCCGATGTTGGAGACCAGAAGCGAGAGGTTTTTTCGTGTTTACCCCAAGAGATCAGCGGTTCTGTTAAAATCGTCTACCATCCGCTCAACTCGTGAAGTTTACCGGTAATTTAGAGCCGGCAGATATTTCCTGGAAGAGTTTCTTAAACTAACCGGTGGATCTTTTAGTAAACACTCGCATTAGATGGTGAGGAGAGATAATCTCAACCCTTCCTTTCTACGGGATTGGTACGGGGCAGGGACCAGACCAATGGCAGACCGGAACTGATGATGACGATATCTGTTTTACTAAAGTTAACACTTTGGTAACCGCCCGTTCTCTTATTGGCCCCTTCTGTCCTGTAGTAGCGAACCTCCTACTACAAACGGGGACCCATTCCAGGGTGGCAGGGCCTCGTCTGATTGGTCCGGGTGGTGTCCATAACGGAGCTCTTAATTAGTAAAGGTGGGAGTAACTCCCAGTCCCCAAATGGAAAACCCTCGGCTCCCTGGAGAAAAGAAAGACCGTCAACCAAACCGATGAGGGAGCTGAACGAGCGAGAATAATTTCTGGTGTTTTAACCCTTAAAAACCCTGAGGTCGACTTGCAACAGGAAGACATTTAGGATTGTATATCAGATTAATTTTCCTCCAACACCTTATTGATGCTCATTTCCGTGCACCTTTTCCAAATGTACAAATCCACAAATAATACACCTGTACGTTGTTCTCTGATAATTAGGTCTCTCACCGATCGGCCAGATGTTGAAGATCCGAGTCGAGTGGATTTCATGTTTGTCCCAAGAAGTCGGCGCTTCCGCTGGAAATGACTTTCTGTCAGACCATATTGTAGTATTACCTGTAATTTCGAGTTGAGAAGATATTTCCTGGAAGATTATTCAGTACCATCATTACCGTAACTTTCTACATGCAGTGTGTCCGATGATGGACCCTGTGCTAGTTGAAGTATTGTATGAGGAGATGCACAGTTATAGCTGTAACCTCATCTTATATCGTGTAGTTTAGAGCTTCTCTCTGATCGAGACTCTACGAGAGCTCTGTCTCCATCTTCTTTAGTTAAAGGACCACCCATTATGAGCACAGTGATCATAGCAAATGAACCTTCGGTCTGTATTTCCTTGTGTTCTGTTACTGCGTTCATTGTTTACTGGATTCAAACAAATTATTAACCCTTGAACAACCGGAGTTCTGTCTACTTTTGTTTACCGACCGCACGTTGATGCAAACATAAAATCCGAAAGTAGCTTCTACCTGCCGAATATCAACGATTATCGTGGCTCTCTGAGGGATTCTCTCAAAACATCAATAAATGATTACTGAAATATAAACACAGAATGAATGCATAGAGAACCGTCTTAGTTGATTTCTGCTCTTAATTTTCAGATGCTGGATCTGAGCTGATTCGCAGCAGCAAATATCTGACCTTCGGTTTATAAGGAGGAAAGGAAGATTTATTCTGAGATCACCGGAGTTTCAGGGGATAAGATCGTTAAACTGATCTACAAAACGAGTAAAGCCTCAGTAGAGAGTTTAGCTAAATATGGTAAACAAGACAACCGACTCTTTTATGGATGGGACAGAGGTAGACGGAATAGTTTTCCTGATCTGGAAATACTGTTGTCCTCCTATAGTTTTCCTTGGGAACGATCGGAAACATTCTGTCAATATTGGTGTACAGCAGGAAATCTCTGAGACAGACCAGTCTGGGACCTCAGCTCATCTCGCTCGCTGTTAACGATCTACTCTACCTCTACGTGAGCTCAGCAGAAAAATGGATGTTGAATATATACAACATAAATATAATCAGATACAGTCCTGTTGTGTGTAAACTCTACTTCATGATATTGTACTCTACTGCATGCTTATCTCCTTGGATCCTAATCGTCATCACCTTAGAGAGACTTCGGTCAGTGTTCAGACCTCTGGATACCTGGTTCCAGGAGTCGTCCAGGTTGCGCACCTTCCTCCTTATCTTCGTTGTGTGGTTTTTAGTTTTTTGTATGAATTTTCATATTTTAATCGGCTTTGGGAGAAGATATTATTTAAAATACAACAGTACAACTCTGCTGTTTCAGAATTGTGTAACCCTTGATATCGGCCACTACATTAATTTTTACTATTATTACTGGGTGCCAATAAGTTATTCAATTGTGGTCTACATCCCTTTCATTATTCTAATTACCAGTAATATCGCCATTTTGTTTAAGCTGGGAGGCTGTCGAGAAAAACTAAGTTTCTTAGGGAGTTCACGGTCTGTTGTTAGTAGAAGTCAGACCCAGGCCCGCAAAAATCTGCAGTTGATCCTTGCTCTCAATATGTTCTTCATCATCACAACATCTCCGAATGCAGCTCTCGGTATTGGTCGACGTACTTTTACAAAAGGCTTGAAACCAGGTACATTTCACCTGTTACAGCAGGTTGGCACCTTGTTACTGTACGTAAACACTTCTGCTAATTTTTTCTTCTACCTGATGATCAAACAGTTCAGAACGGAGCTGCTGCTGATGTTTGGGAGGAAGCAGAGAAATGAGTCTGTGAATTTGGAAAATATGACGAAGAAAGTATCAAGTTAATTTCCGAATGATAACTGATTTATGCCGGGTGCAGATCAGGGGAGATAACTCAGACCTGGGTTGTGTGTGTTTGTGTCTGTCTGTCTGGTTGTACTTTGATTCTGTTGTTAATTTCTCCTCGGTTACTTCCCATTAGAAATTCAGTCTTGTTTAGCGTCGACCTACGAGTCACCGATCGATGGATCGTCACAGCTGTTTCACTTATCACTTTACCAGACTCAATTACATGCACATTAAAGGTTTATAGCGGCGCTGTCCTGTGGAATATTCTTTACCTGTTACTTCTTTCTCCAGGTGATCTGATCGTCCAAACGTCTCTTGTAAACACGACAGGTGAACGGAGTACAGACGGCAGCTTGAAGGTAGATGTTTACACGTGTTCTGGTATCCACGACTGTTACTGTGTTTTTGGTTACCGTCTTTTCTTGTTGTTTCCTGTTTAGCTTAATATAATATTTCAGTCCTAAAATGGAAATATCTGCAGCCATCGGGTTATTTTCATTCTTCCCTTTACTACTTTTTATTTTTCAAAAATCCCTCAGGTCCCCAGCCGGTCTCTGTCCTCTCGCCCGTGTAGAAGCTCCACTGATCTCAGTATCCGCCGTCTGTCTCACCCCGTCACTGACCCCTCATCATCGATCTGTTCGATTTGACCTGAAATACGAGAGCGACATGTTATTTCGGAGGTAGGGGATTAGTCCGGGGGCATGCGTTAACTGATTGACAAAGGGGTCAAACAAACAGATTTTCTCTTCCTCTTTCTGTACTTAAACCAATCCAATGTTCACGAATGAATAATTATCTTAGTTATTGTCGCTATACAGCAGAGAGTTCTATTCGGTGAACTGTTAGATTAAGTAAATCAATGGCTGATTGATCAATGAAAGTAAATATTAATTTGTAACAAGATATCATCATCTAAATTAACTTAATTTATCAAATGAATAAAACCTTTAAATGTTTTTATGAAGGAATAAATGATGTGTGGCATTTATTATTTCTGTTTATTCTTTGGTAGATAATAATTAATTAAAAAACGAAGATTAGAAGAAGGAATAAAGTTCTGAAATTGATCAGCAGAAGGAAAGGGGATATACTGTGAACAAGAGACTCGAAGGCCTCGCATATGGTGGGGGAAGGGTTATCTTGTTGGGAGACATCGCTGAAAGCCGTAGACCTCTTTTTGGTTTCAGTCTAATTCTGGAGATGAGCAGCTCTGTTAGAACATCATCTTGGGCTTCTACTGTTGATACTACACGAATCTGGGGACTGTGGTACCTGTCCACTTGTCACCAGGAAAGTGGATGAGTACAACGTGAAATTACTGTATCTTTTGTCGGTAATAAATAAGAGAAACGATTATACGAAGATCTGGATCTCTTTTGTCCTGTGTGGGAGATTATGGGAGAGGAAGTCTGTTCACAGAGTCAGACGGTTTAATTTGTATTACCTGACTGAAACTGGAGAGGAATCGTTTAAAAATTAGCAGAGTTTTCTGATAAATGCCTTCCTTCCATACATCAGAATCTGTACGGCTACTTTCTAGACTATGATGAACAGAAGACAGTGAGCGGGTGGGACAAGAGTTACCTCCCATTTCATTATATTAGGAGACGTACAGAAGAGCTTCTGTGCTGAAATCTTTAGGATTGGTAAAAGAAACAACAAATTTCTCTCTGTGGGGAATTAAACAAAAAATAGATTTAAAACAAAAGAAAAGTTTAAATTTTAAAAAATAGTTGTTTTTTTTTGACGAATTACCAACTGATTTTATTATTGTAATTTCTCATCAATGCGCGAAAGGTGGAAAGTCCCCTAAATTAATCTATGGAATTTACAGAAAAATTGGAATTTTACGGGAGAAAAGTAATTGTGAAAGTAAAATTTATACCGGTTTAATGTTGCGGACCTGACTGCGATATCCGGATTGATATCCAGGGAGGAATTCTGAGGTTTTCTTCAGTGAATCTGCGGTTAATCCAACTGGACTGTTCTCTTTAGGTCCCCTTATTATCAGAGGCTCGGCGAGTAGTGTGGTGTTCTTGCTTCTACACTCGGCCAGGGAACCTGTAAGCTGTTGTTGTTTTTCAGATGATAACTGGGTGTTCATATACAGACAGGTGCGTATCGGCGGCTCCTACCTGCACCGTGAACTAACTAACTATCCGTGAGTGTAACTGTTCGCTTGTTATCAGCGAGCGGCCATCTCCGGTTTGGAAGGGAGACCACTCATATTATCTACCGTGTTAGGAGATCGCTATATTAAGGTTTCTCCAGGTGAATCCAGAAATAAATTTATCTTGATTCTTTGATTCATTGTATAAAGAGTGTGGTGTGTGTGTGTGTGTGTGTGTGTGTGTGAGGAGTGAGAGAGAGAGAGAGAGAAATTCTTCCTCTACTGGCTGGAAATGTTGTATACTTGAAGGAAGAACCTGGATATACTGTTATCGATCTGGATCTGTGTGTAGGAGATACACCGAAAAACCTACTCAACGTTCTGATATTATATTTGTCGACAATAAATAATGTTTTTCATGCATTCCCCGATATTAATTAATAACGGTTATTCTAATAAAGTTCATCGAAATGAAATAAGGGGCCGATAATCCAGTGGTGGACTATTAGACAGGTATGGCAAACGCACTGTGGTCTCGTGGGGACCTGTTCTACTTGTTGTACCTCCCTGGTTTGCGCTCTACTTCCTCATCCTCTGCAGATCGATTGCATGAATTTCCTCCCATAAGAGCGATATCATTCTTCATCACGGTCCAGTGGTAACTCTGCACTCTGCTGGTCACCTACCACACATCACCTTTCTGCCACTCTACCTCACTGCTGTCACGTGACCTTAGACCTCTACAGTAAGGGAAGGGGACCGAGAAGATTAAATGAATAACATTTAATTTATTAATAAAAATAATTTTAATAATTTAATTTTCTTTTAGAAAAATAAATAAATATATAAACACGATGTTAAAATATCGATGATAATGGCACAGAAGTCTGACTGGACCCGTCACTGTAAAGTAACTGAGAAGGTGAAGAAACAAATTTTCACCTGAAGTAAGAACAGAAAAAAGCAGGCGGCGGAGAACATAAGGGATACAATCCCAGGTCATCTGGAACATAACCAGGAAAGAGTGAGAGGGAGAGGCAGAGAAGAGGGAAGATGAGAGGAAGAGAGATGGATCAACACGGTCGGCCAACCGCTGCTCATCACCGAAAGGTAATCGCGTTTTTGTCTGTGGTGTAACGAGGCATGAGAGACTTAATGTGGGTGAAGGCGATAATTGGATTATTTATTAGAAAAGTGACAAGTATCGACACAGAGAGAGAGAGGAGAGAGAGAGAGAGAGAGAGAGAGAGAGAGAGAGAGAGAGAGAGAGAGAGAGAGAGAGGAGAGAGAGAGGTTGGGAGAATCAGATGGCGATTTTATAAGGACAAAGTGATACTTTGAGATAGAGAGGGAGAAAAGGGAGAGGTGAGAAAGACATGCAGAGAGATAGTGAGAGATATTTATAGATAAAAATACAAAGTAAGAGATGGAAAGAGAGATAGAGAGAAAATATAGTATGGGAGAGATAGAAAGTAAGAGATAATGAGATGGAGGGAAATAGATAGATAGTTGGAGTGAGTGGTGGAGAGAGGTTGAAAAATTAGTGACAGAGCTATAGAAAGGGAGAGGGAGAAAAGCGATAGAGAGAGATAGAGAGGGAGTGGGAGGGAGGGAGGGAGAGTAGGCAAGATAGGAACGGGAGATATATATAATGAAATGAGTGTGATAGAGAGAGACAAAAATAAGATGGGGAGAGAGAAAGGGGGAGAAATTGAGATAGAGATACCGAGATATAGAGAAAATGGGATGGGAGAGATAGAGAAGAGATTGTGTGAGGTATAGCGGGATATAGATATTGATAAATAATGAGATGGGATAGGGAGACAAAGAGAAATTTAGATGTATAGAAATAGTTGGAAACAGGAATGGATTGAGAGATTGAGAGAGTATGGAATAGTGATGGATTGAGTGAGAGAAAGAGAGAAAGATAGTTATAAGGAGGCATACAGAAAAGGAGAAGCAGTAATATAGAGAGACATAGAGATTAATAGATGGATAGAGATAGAGATAGTGAGAAACAAAGTGAAAGAAATGGAGAGAGATAGAGAGCCAGAGAGAGCGACAGAGGTGGAGGGAGAAATAGAGACAGACAGAAAGCGAGAGACAGGGACATACAAAAATGCAGAAGTTGGAAACAGAGTCATATAAAAAGAGTGAGAAAGAGAGGGACGGAAAGAGTGAGGGAGTGTGTCAGAGGAAGATAGTTAAGAAAACAGAAGAGACATGGAAAGAGATGCAGAAAGATAAACAGAGAGACAGGGAGATAGAGAGGAGGAGACTGGAAAATACAGAGATAGCGAGAGAGAAATAGAGAGAACGGGGAACAATGAGAAATTTAGATTGATGGGATGGATATATAGAAGATATAGAGAGAGAGAGAAGAGAGAGAGAGAGATGAGAGAAAAATGTATTGAATGATACAGAAATAAAAGGAAAAGAGAGACAGATAAAGATATAGTAAGCGACAGATATAGAGAGAAGATGGAAAGAGATGAAGTGAATGAGAAATGGATAAAGAGAAAGAAAAGGAGAGATGGAGATAGAGAATAAAGATACATAAAAAAAAGAGAAAGGGTCGAGAGAGAAGTATATAGCTCCCGCTCTTTAACTCTTTCTCTCTCTCCCGTCCATTCTCGTTTTCTCTGTGTCTGTCTCTCTCTCTCTCCTTCTCTATCTGACTCCATTCCATTCTCTTACTATCTGTCTCCTTTCTTTCCCTCTCCGTCTCTCAGTCTACATCTCTCCTTCACTCTCTTCACTTTCTGTCTCGTTCGGTAGACAAGCGAACAACCGACAGTAATCAAATATGCAAATTCGCCAACAACGTAAAGTTGGGTGACAGATAGTAAAGGACCTCAAATTTAATATAAACACTGGATCACTTTACTTTAATAGACTATGAAAAAAACTAAAGGGTGTATTTCTGATTGAGCTGGAAATGTTAAGATCAGCTACACTGTTTATATGGCAGACACTGAGGTCTCGTCTACCTTCAAACAGCCATTAGACCGGAAGTGTGGAGAAAAGATCTGGGAGACGGTGATTGACAATGGACCGACATAGACGTTTGTCCTTCTTATTCCTACTTCCTTCACAGAAATCCGATCGTTTGTTTGGATGGAACGGCAGAGTATTTTTATTGGAGAATGGTTTAAACAGAATGAAAGTTAATAAAACTGAGAGGAAAAACAACATGAATTCATAATCTCCGCCTGTGAATTAACAAACAGGATCCAGGTACACTGTGCCAACTGATGAAACAGGGTCTCTCTGTCCACCTGTCTGTCTGTCTAATCATAGGTGTACGCCAAACGGACCGATGTCCACCAGCATTCGATCTCGTGACCTCCACGACAGCAATTAACAGGTCAACCCCAGAAATACTGCCCACCAAAACTATCTCGTAGACGTGGAATGGTAAAACCATCTCCCTGACGATCGCCTTAATTTGCTTTAAGCCACAGAACAATGAATGCTGAAGAAGAAAACAAGCAAATAAAGACCAAGGATTTCTTTGCTATGATAACAATGCCTCTAATGGGTGGTGGCCCTTTTACTGAAGAAGATGGAGACAGAGCTCTTGCAGAGTCTAGGTCAAAAGAAGCCCTAAACTACTCCATATAAGATAAGGTTACAGGTATAAGTGTGGCATTTCCCTTTACCATACTTCAACTAGCACAGGGTCCATCATCGGTCACACAGCATGTAGAAGGATACAGTAATAACGACACTAAATAAGCTTCCTGGATATCTTCCCAACTCTAAATTACCGGTAAATTTCTCAACTTGAGCTGATGGAAGACGTTTTTAAGAGAACCGCTGATCTCCTGAGACAGACTTGAAAACAACTCGCTTCCAACTTCGGTCCGATCGCTAACAGATTGTAACAACTTCTATTATTAGACAATTCGTAGGTTAGGAAAAAGCGCTTCTTTCCCAAAAGCAATTACAGAAAAATTGTTCTTACAAAGTTTCCGACGACTTTAGTCTGACAGAAAAGTTTCTTCACCTGGAGGAAATCTGACCACCGTCAGATCTGTGCAGCGCAGGTGGGCTGCCGTCAGTCACGGTACTGATGGACTTCCTCTACTGGCCGGGAAAGTTGTCTGCTGTCACAAACCAAACTGACAAAATTCCTCCTCTTCCTCACTACTTCATCCTTTTTTAATTAGGAACCCTAAAAGATCAGTTCTGGTAGTGATGAGATAGGTGGCTACCCTTTTGGCTGTGGCTTCTTGATTGCTTCTGTCTTTAAATATCCTTTGGAGGAGAGGGGAGAGGTACTTGAGGTGGACGGTGATGGTAATAGCCTGGCAGTTACGCGCCCATAATAGGCTCATGTGCTGGGGCTCTGCGGAGAGGTTGTATTTCTCAGTGGGGACTTTCTTCTGTAGGAGAGGGTCTCGTAGTGGGGATTGTACCTCTGGTGATGTTTAGGTGTGGGTTGTGTATGTTAGAGTATCCGAGTGGGAATAAGGGCACGTTGGTGGGAGGGATACAGACTATTCTGGTTTTCGTCTAGGGTGTGAGTTTTAGGAACCCCGAGAGTTGTGCCTATAATGAAGGGGGCTAGTATTGGGGTATGTTTCCTTGAAAAGGAGTGGATCAGAGTTGGAATGAAGCTACTGGGGGGGCAAGGGATATTGGAGTGTTTAAAATATGCTAGTTCTGGTTGTGAAGTGTGTTAAATAAGATATTGGTGGGGTACTCGTTGTTTGTTCTATTAATAGCTTATCTGGCTGGTGTCGTCATCTGAGTAGGGGAGTGGGTCCCTGAGGGTAAGAGGTGTGAGAGAAATTCATAAGGGTTAAATGTGTGTGATAATAGGATCAGTGACATCCATAAAAGTACAGCTAAGAAGGCAGTTATTGCTAAATGGGCTGTTGGGCTAAAAACATATGACAGGGGCCCCCACGAGGTTTAGTAGGGCCGGGAGAATAAATAGGGAGGGAAGGATGAGATGCATGCCTAAGGGGTTTCGGCCTAAAGACCGCATAGTCAGAGAAACTATGATAGATTCAGGTAGTAGGGATAAAACGAAGGGCGGGTTGGTTGGATCCAAAGGACGGGGGAGTAGAAAAGAACTCGATATGAGGAAGTCAGCCATAAGAGTCGGTAGGAGGATACAAGCGCTCTGTTGTGGGTCGTCGGAGGTGGAAAAATGTTTGCCAGCAAGTGTAGAAGGGGCACCTGTTTTGTAGTTTTTATTATTAGTTGGAAGTTAAGACCAGCGAGGGAAGAAAGAGCGTACCACTTTCTCAGTGGGGCGCCCTCCGAGCATCGGATTTTAGTTATTTTTAGAGAAGATATAAGGGGATCAGGACCCCGAATATCTAAATAATGAGTTGAATTTAGATTCGCTGAAGGGAAGCAGATGGTGGAAATTCCAGAAAATTCCTAGTTCTGAGAGATGTAGTATCTCAGTCTTCGGTTTACAAGTCCTCTGCTTAGAATAAGCTTCCAGGACGTCTTTGGAGAACTGTCTGAAACAGGGCATTTCGCCCATGTGAGGGTGGGGTTCACATATCCCTTATGGGTCCAGTTTGGAGCACCTAAAATTACGGGTGGAAAGAGGCACTGGAAAAAAAAGGGGCCACTTTTTCTGTGGAATATTTATAAAAATCGGTTCTATCAATAGCCCAGATTGGGATAGATGTATATAGGATGCAAGAAATGAGAAGAATAGGAATAGAATATGGAATAAGAAGGAATATAGATTAAGTATACATAGCATATAGAATGGAACGTATGCAGGTAGAGCAAGGTGTGTAAGTTACGTCCGTATGAAATAGTGAGGTAGGTAGTAGTGTGCAGAGCGATTACCTGTTACTGCTATATCCTGGGTATATGACAAGAGTATAGGGGTGCCTTATGATAGCCGATCGTAGATTAAGTGGGGATATATTGAGAAAAGGAAGTCAGTATGCATTCTGTGATAGGTAAGTCGTAATTTTGGAGCATATTAACCCTAGTGTTGCGATGAACCTGAAGCTAGCTTACGAATGGAGCGAGCGCCTTATAGACGCCAAGTTACGGAGAGAGGATCAACAATGTGACGGGAAAGTTCGGGTTTCTAAGCGAGAACTCATACTCTCTTCTGTAGAATCTTAGGTTAGCTGTAAACTCTGAGTGTTCGAAACTCTAAATGTGTGTAAAGTAGAGATTTTGTGTGGGCTGGCTGAAGTTTAAGTGTTGGATTGTAGATTCATAAATAGGCTAATTCCTTCTCGTAAGGCTTAGAAGTTTGAGTAAAGAATAATGAATTGCAGATTCATGGGAACGTGGATAAGGTGTAGGCTTATATATAATAAGATAAGCTAAAGTGAAGCTGGTGGGCTCATAGCCCCAAATAATCTAATTAGATTCGTTATTGACGATTTGTTTCTGGTTGATTTTCAGCTGGTGGTGACTTTAAGTGTACATGTCAGATGGGCGAGTGGTGAGGAGTAATCTAAATTCCTTTTAGTGTCTCAGAGATTATGCAAATAGGGTTAAATAGTGACAGTGTTTATGGCTTAAACCCTCTTTTACAGTAATAAGTTTTATACAGTACTGTTAGCTAAGACTGGCTAATTACTGTGCCAGCTGTGCAGTTATAGGGAGGGTCTGAGTCAATGCTAACGGCAATAAGAAGGTTATATTAGAGATACTGGAATAAACAATCACCTGAGGAGGAGTAAGATCTGAAGTTGTGTGGGGTTAGCTCGTGTTCTTTAGTAATGGCGAGGAGAGCAGGAGGATTAGTAGCTATCAAATCGGGTCGGGATGCGGCTTATGGAGAAGGGTAGCTGGGCTACAGTTCTTGTTCTAAAAACTATGGACGGGGACCTATAAAGCTTTCTTGAGAGGGGACTTGGTAGTAGTTTAAGTGAGTAGTGGCTTATTTGAGTGTAAAGCTTTGGTTTAATTCAGTAACTGCGTGTGAACTTATTGAATGTTGCGAAAAAGCGCAGAGAGGAAGTGAAGAATTATTTCTAAAGTAGTTCTTTAAGAATGTACCTTGTGGGTAACATAACTCTAACGATGTGTAGAACTCGCGGTTTAAAATGAGCTAGCCAAGTAATTGTGGTTAATGTGGAAGTATTATCATAGAGACTATGGTAGCTGGTTCATTGCTTGTCTTCTCTTGTAAGAAGGGCAGTATTTTATAATGCTTTCGAAAAGGATGGCCATAATAAGTTTTGTTCTCAGGTCTTAAAGGGTTAAGCTTTTAGGGTTACGGAGAATAGGTGAAGGTGAAAAGAGAAAGGTAGGGCTGATATTACCCAACTTTCAGGATATTATTATTAATTATTTTCTAAGGACTATAAAATGTTTAGGACTTATCTTAATTAAGGTAGTAGATTCCTCTCAACTTTTTAGGGGTTAGATACAATGCTTACCTGAGCACTGTTTTAATTCTTATGGTGACTAGAGGAAAGGAATTGTTGTAAAGGGCCGATTCAGTTAGATGTAGATAAGGAATTCGGCAAACACTAATTCCACTTGTTTAACAAAAACATGTCTCCTCGGAGTACAAGAATAGGGAGTCGGGCCCGCCAATGAATAATTTAAATGGCTGCGGTACATTGACCGTACTAAGGTAGAATAATAATTTGCCTTTTAATCGGAGGCTGGAATGAATGGTTTGACGAGAGTCTCATCCATATTTCATAGAATTCCACCTCTTGGTGAGAGGCCTAGATAGAGTGGGAAGACAAGAAGACCCAATTGAGCTTTAAATGCTTAAGGTGATAAAGCCTTAATTATAAATAATAGTTATCACTCTCAGGTATGTTGGTTGGGGTGACCAATGAGTAAAAGGTAACCTCCTGATATTTAAGAAAAAATAATTTAATGAGCCTGGGAAGTTACCATAGGGATAACAGCGTAATTTTCTTGGAGAGTTCTTATCGACGGGAGAGACTGCGGCCTCTATGTAGGAGCAAGATGTCCTAAGGGAGAAGAATTTCTTAAGGGTGGGTCTGTTCGACCCTTGATAATCTTGCATGATCTGAGTTCAGACCGGCGTAAGCCAGGTTGGTTTCTATCTCTCATTTTAGTAAGAGTTTATTTGGCACGAAAGTACCAATAAGCTTAAATATTACTTATAAATTTGAATGTTGTAGCTTTTGGGTTTTGGGTTGGCAGATGAGTGTAATCGACTGAGGATCGATAAATAGGAGAGTAGCCCCTACCCAAAATTAAGATGGTAGAATAGTACGATAGACTTAAGCTCTACGAATAAGTGGTGAACTTTCTTAGTAACTTATTTAGCTGATGGGAGCATAGCGATGAAGGAGCTAAGGAAGTTAAATAAATTAATACTATAGGTATAGCTATCGTATGTTGGGCTTATCATCATCATAGAGTGGGAAGGTGGAGAGATTAGGTGAATACTGAGAATGAAATGATTTGTTTCTTATTCAAAAGGTGGACGTTCTTAAAAGGGTTAATGCAACTCAAAATAAAGATGAAATTAAAAGTCAATTTCACTGGGATAGCTGAGGCATTTAAAAAATATCACTGTTGCGATGACTTAAGGATGACAGGGTTAGATTAATTCCTAACTCTTTTTTTAGATATTCTTTGTGAATCGAGACAGAAAGGTAGGGGTATTAACGGATTCTGTCGCGATAGGCATACCGCAAATCTCAGAACAATGGCCGTAAAAGGCTCCTGGACGGTGCGAGAGAAACCTGACTTGGTTAATCGTCCTGGGACAGCATAAATTTTGATTCCCATTGAAGGAATCGTTCAGGCGTGGAGTACATCTGCTGAGGAAATAGCACGGATATTAATTTTATTGGGATAATAAGACGACTGTCAACCTCTAATAGCGGTATTGTCCTTCCACGAGGTCTCTTGTAGGGATCATGTATGTATAGGTCGAGCTCAAATTTAGAAAGTCTGAATATTCATACCCCCAATATCACTGGTGTCCAATGACGTTAATGGACAATAAAGGATTGTTTACCTCTCTAATAAGTAGAGAAGTCGGAGAGAGGGGAGAGCTAGGACCATAAGGATAACTGCTGAGACATTGGTTCAGATGGTTTTCTACTCTTGTCTTTCAAGAATTATCGAGAATCAGTTTTTATTTATGACTAAAGTGGCAGAGACATACCACCCAGTGCTGTAATTATAACTAAAACAAATTGGGTGGGTGATCATGAAACTAAATCAACTGTTCTATCAAGAGGAAGATGAGTCTGGAAATTTAATTTGTCCCCATAAGGCCATTTCTATAAGGTAGGCTCCTGTTTCTGAGAGATTGTGGAATCAGCTGGCCTAAGGAAGTATTAAAGGGTTAGTTCAGACTACTCTTCGTTGAGAGGTCAAGCTCTCTCAACAATAAAGGTAAAGACCAAGACAGCGATGGATAAAATGAATGATCCCATAGCTGGCACAGTGTTTCATTTAGTATAATGAGTAACATCGAGGTATTGCCCTTAACCCCAAAGAGTGGTTGAGGAAGGAATGTGATATTAACTCCCGTAAATATTAAGCATAGAGTGAGCATCTGTCCATCACGGATGAAGGATGACTCCTGTACTAATAATGGTGTCAATGGTGAAATCCGGCGAATAAGGCAAACACAGTCCACATAGACAACACGTGATGAGATCGAGCGACCACATTATGGGGTCGTGGAGCATTATGTCTAAGGAAGAGTCTGATAGCACAGTTCCTGTGAGACCCCCTAAAGTAAATAAGAAAATAGATCGTAATGGTTCATAATATTGGGCAGAAAGAGCGATTAGGGACCCGTGAATAGGTGACCAGCCATCTAAATACCGTAATTCCTGTTAGGCACAGCTACGAAGCATGGAAGTGAGGGATAACAGTACATAGTTGGGGGTCGTCTCCTAATAGAGTTCCAGGTTGTCTCAATCTGTCGATTAGCAGTCTTATGGAGGTAAACCACCAAACCTGATCAAATCCCGAATAAGAAAATAATGGGTCCAACAGCGTTGTGGTTTGTATGGAAGAATTCATCGCCTAATTATATAATAGCTCTTAAAATACCAGCGCCGAGTAAGACTCCTGGTAAACCAATTAGAGGAGTGATGCTAAGAAAGGGTGAAGAGTTTTATAGGTGGTTATTTATTGAGGAAATAGACAGATTAAGTAATAATATAAAGAAAATAGGGAACCTGCTAGTAGATTGGGATAAATAAATACATATCTGTTCCCATTATTAATTAGCCTACGAATCGTTTAGTTTAAGAATCCCATTAGTGGGGGTAAACATCTCTTAGTTAGTGAAAGAAGAGAGATGAAGAGGGCTAATGTTGGCTCATTGGTATCTCCTTTTCTCTTAGTTGTGCAAATGAGAAGATGTTAGAATTTTAGAATGAGAGAGGATTAAGAAGATGATGAAAAGTAGGTAGGTTAAGGACTATACTAAGAATGATAGGGTTCTTGAAATAAGGGCACATATTATTCATCCTATATGAGAAATAGATGAGTATGTTAATAAAACTCGTATCTTGTTTGGTTAATTCTTCCCAGAGCCCAACAAAGCTACTTATTACACCTAATAACAGAAGGTATCCGGGATTCGGGTTTATGTAAATCAGAAGAAACGGCGGGACAGTCTTGTCAAGTGAGGCGAAGAAAGCAAGGTTGAAGACAGACTCGAGGTGATATTGGCTGGTCAGTCGTGAAAGGGTGTTCCCCCTAGTTTAAAATGAGAAGGAGGGGCATAAAGATGGCTCTGCTTATTTCGGTTTGACTTAATAAGATATCTGAGGAGGAGGGGGAGGCATACAAGGATATCGTGCTTGTCATAAAGATGGCTCTTGACGCAAGAGATTGGTTGATAAAGTATTTGATTGCAGTCTCTCTCTCTCTCTCTCTCTCTCTCCCTCTCTCCTCATCTCTCCTCTCTCTCTCCCGCTCTCTCCTCCATCTCTCCTCTCTCTCTCTCTCTCAAAGAGGGAGCCAGAGCACGAGAGAATGGGGAGAAAGATTATTAAATTAACCCTAAACCAACCTGCACGCATAATCAGCGGTTAGAGGTGAGGAATTACCGAAGTAAGGTTAGCAGCCCCACTTCATTCTCAATCATTCTTAATTTATTCACTCAAGGGACCCTCGAGTCAACTCATGGGATAAATCCGAGAAGAAGGACGACAAAGAAAGAATTGCTCTCATTGTTGCGTGGGTGCGAAGGGGCTCAAAGGAGTAATAAAACATATGATTCCTGTTCGAAAAATCAATAGGATAATATGATCTACGTGAAGGAAGAACCTGGATATACTGTTATCGATCCGGAACTATGTAGGAGATACACCTAAAACCTACCCAACCTCTGGTAACTAATATTTGTCGACATTAAATAATAGTCTTCATGCATTCACGGATGTTAGATTATAACAATGATTCTAATAAAGTCCATCTAAATGGATTAAGGGGCCGATTCTCAACTGGAGGACTACCAGACAGGTGTGGCAGAGGGTCTGTCGTCTAGTGGAGACCGGCTCGGCTCGGTGTACCTCCCTGGTTTGGTTTCTCCTCTCTCTTCCCCACAAATCCACAAATCAACAGCTTGAATTTTCTCCCACCTGTCCGGTTTGTATACTCATCAGGTAAATAAGAAGTTCCGGTAGGGTTTTCTGGTACATGTAGTGGACCGTCCACTGGTATCCCTGCACTCTCTTGGTCACCTACCAGACCTCACCTTTCCGCTCCTCTACCTCACTGGTGTCACGTGACCTTAGTCATCCCCCGGTAAGGACAGTAGACGGAAAAGAATAAATATTTAAAATCATTTATTTAGTTATAAACAAAATTCAATAATTTAATTACTTTTCTAAAAATTATACAAATATATAACATGATGTTAAATATCGATGATAATGGTACTGAAGTCGGTCTGGACCCGTCGGTTTAATGTAACTGAGGGGAGAAAAGCAAATTTTCATCTGTAGTGAGAACAGAAAAAGCTGGCGACGGAAGACATAGAGAGAGAGAGAGAGAGAGAGAGAGAGAGAGAGAGAGAGAGAGAGAGAGAGAATGAGAGAGAAGAGAATCAGAGGATGAATCGACTCGGTCGGCCAACCGCTGCTCATCACCGAAAGATAATCGCGTTTATGACTGTGGTGTAGCGAGGCATGAGAGACTTAATGTCGGTGAAGGCGATAATTGGAATATTTACTAGAAAATTACGAGAATTGACATAATGTCAGCACGAGCGGCTTCGTTAACTACTTTCGGGGTCCTTATGTTAAAGAGACAGAGCTCAGGTGATGAGCGGCTGTGATTCGTCCGTCTGTTGTCCGTCCGTCTGAGCGACAGACATCGTGCGGTATTTTATGAATAAACAGCAGCAAGGAGCCAACCGACGACCTCTCTCTCTCTCTCTCTCTCTCTCTCTCTCTCTCTCTCTCCTCTCTCTCTCTCTCTTCTCACACACACACACACACCACACACACACACACACACACGTCCTCACAACAATTGTTTTATTGATGGTGTCACCTTACCTGATATTCTGTAAATATTGACAGTGTCGAATGTTTTCTTAGACGAAATATGAAAATGTGATTTCCCACATTATATTCTTCTTTACACGTGAGATTTAGTTTTTAAAGTGTTCTCGATTGATCCATAGTTATATCTCAAATTAATATGAATCTTTAGCACTAAAGATGATTTGTTTCATCTTTTAAATAATAAAAAGAATCTACCGCTTTATTTGAGATGACAAACCGCTAAATATTTAGTAATTACTCAGCTAAATGTAATTCCTTTTCATGTTTATCAGAGATCGAAGGTAAGAGATCTAGAATAGATACAGATACCAGCAATTCAATTGTCTGACAATGGACGGTCAATAAAGAGATTTTCCAGTAAAATCCGCCTCAATTCCAGGTATTAATTACTTACTCTTTGGTAGGTTTGTCAATTACGTTACGTTTGTAATCCTGTCTTCACACAGTCAGCGAAATATAGAGGAAAGAAAATGACAGAATAACAAAAGGTTACAGTAGCAGAGGACAGGGGCTAATATTATCGTCTGCTTTACTCTCGTTACCTGGGAAGATCCGATTATTTAGATCCACACAAAGAAATCTACACAACCGGGTGTGAAATCAACAGCAGACACGTGACAGCGGTTATCGGTCGATAGGAGAACTAAAGTAACTCCGCAGTCAACGGCTGTCGGGTCGATTGATGTCTGCTGTCGTTCTACATCCCATGTCGTCTGCAATTCTGCAGTTCCTGCTTCTATCCTCTATTTTCAGTGTCCTACTTTCACTGTCTTCATGGACACCTGAATTAACAAGTAAAACAAACCGATTATCCCAGATTATAGGTCTTGGGTTATACCTCATAGGGTAATGAAGCTTACACGAGACCTAGCAGCAACTGATGTTACTAAATATAGCACTCCGAAGGGGAGTAGACGGACAGACGGACAGATGCTGAGGCGTGAGGCTTTTA
Organism: Nautilus pompilius; assembly: GCA_018389105.1. NCBI lineage: Eukaryota > Metazoa > Mollusca > Cephalopoda > Nautilida > Nautilidae > Nautilus > Nautilus pompilius. The sequence goes on from JACATO010001611.1 coordinate 21,324, forward strand.
CGACTAGGACGCTGAGCTCCTTTACCATTCAGCCATTTATCATTTACGGAATGTTTGGTTTTTACTTCCCCGTATTAAATGACAAAGTAAAAATTGAGCCAAGAAGATTTTTTAAAGGTATTTAGTGAGGCTGGTTACTTACTTGAAA
>JACATO010001612.1:0-52807 GCA_018389105.1 Nautilus pompilius
TCAAGATGGTTTACAATTTAACAAATTATGTAAGTAAACCTGGTAGGTGATACCTCATTAGTTCCAGGTTTACAATTGTGATATTGTAACTTTAAATTAGCTCTTTACAAGGCGGTGATTAATTCTTTGTGATTGTCATTAAGTGGGTTATGAGTCACAAACATTCAAATATTTCAGAGGTGAGGGCACCAAAAGGGTCTTTGCCTCCGGGCGCTGAGAACCCTTGCTACGCTTCTGTATGGGTACGTGTAACTGGGTTAATATTCGGGATACTCGAGATACAGTCTCCCTGTTTTGACCACCAGCAGCTGAGATTCGACCCTCTCAGAGTCCGTTATACACAGCGCCGTCTTCGTCCATCACAAAGGCTCACCCCTGTCGTATATTATTAGGGACTAATATTTAAACTTAGTATCGACTGCATGCACAGTCATCCGGGATACGACTTGTTTCTGGTATTCGACAGAAACGGTCTTCATTCGCCAGGGCTTCTGCCATAACTTTCTACTAGCATCATCCTGTTACAGTGTCAGTGAGATTAATCTCCATCACCTAATTTATCCAGCCCCCAAGTCGTCTGCCTTTGTCAGGTTTCTGCCAGCCGAGGGAGGGGCCCCTATAACTTTTCCGTTTAATGTGTTCAATAATGATATTCATTTTAAAAATTGGCTCCTTCCCCTGTAGTTTGTCCACTGCTAAAATTGTTGAAATTGTATCAAGGGACCCTTTAAAATAAAATCAGAGTTGCATATACCTAATTTATGTTAATTTTATTCTAAATTGTGTGACCCTTTAAACGGAATCAATAAAATATAATAGAAACCTGAATCAATGCCACTTGTTAACTGATGGCTCGGATATCATGCACAGTCCTATTGTTATTACAGCTGCTACACAATTTCAAAATGTTACCTTTGTAAAACTCTCTCGATCTATAATTTGGAGGTAACGTATTTGTATGTGATGATTTTTTAAAAATTTCTACTAATTACTCTGTATTCCTATACATATTTAAATTATTTTCCAATTATATTTTTAACACTTGGACCCACATTTCTTTAGAGTTTGTTTATTATTTTCTCTAAATAAGAGTGGGACCCTCCTTAACCCTTTCTGTACTGATATCGTACGTGTTATATTTCGCTCTGGTCTCCAGGTTCTCAAATATGAAAATTTCATTAAGTTGGTTCTCTTGTAAATTTCTTCTTACTGTATATGAACAATGATGTGTTTTGGGGGCCTTCTGTTATCGTAAACCGTGGACCAATCAACTAGTTATTTATGCAGTCTATAAGTCAAATTATGGCTTACGTTCGGGGGCTTCAGGGTTATCTGATATGATCTTCATTCTTCACTATTATAAGAGATCTCCAAAGGATGGTGATATCATGCACGTGAGGCGACACTCATTTCAGTATTTTCTACTTATGGTAAAGTAAATACATTTTTGGTCAGCTGTGTTTTATTCAAAGTGTATTTTCAACAGAGTTTAGACATATTGACTTTGGGAACTTGAAAAGTATTTATATTTGTATGTATATTTAAGAAGCTATTTGTATTTGTAATTAAATAATGTTTTAATATATTTTTCGGAACTCTGTAATTCCTGAAATTATATCCACTATTATTTGACAATGATATTTATATTAATATATAGGTGTAATATCTTCGAATAGAATACAAGATATGAAATACGGGATTTTCCTTAAACAATCCGTCATACAGACAGTCAAGAGAGGTCAAATGGATTAATCTACCTACAGATTATTGTAGCTACTTTGATTAATTTCTATAATTTCACTGCCTTCTGTAGTTTATAATACCGTAAAATCACGGCGAGGTAGTCCGGTGGTTAACCTATAAGTCTACCTGAGCGAGGGTCAGAGTTCAAATCCAGGTCAAGATCATCTCCGTTTGGTGTACCCCCTTTTATCCGCCTGTCAGGATTTCATCATTTCTCACGCAGACTGTGGTCCAAGTAAAGCAAAGCCGGGTAGAGAGCAGCTATCATCCGGCCGAACTTCCTGGTGGCTACCCACCAACCACAGCTCAAGTCGTGGGCACCGACCTCGACACTTTCTGGTCCGTTCACCCGGTCCGAGGAGCCAGGGTAACTTTGAGGGCCTCGGTGACGTCACTATTGAAGTTTATTAAATCTTGTTTTAAGTTACTTAGGTGACTGAATATTCCTCACCGATGCCATACTTACTGATCGCTTCACCAGTCATACAGATCCGTCTCTGTTGTCAGCCGCTCCCACTGAAACACGAAGAATCTAATTCCCGTTATTCTGTGATAGTTGATAGAATTAACTGTCCCTTCCGCACAGGGAGGTGATAGATGAGCCTCTGGTAATTTGTTGCCATCGCCAGATTAAATCAGAGAAACGTGAACATTTATAACAGAAGGTAAATCTGAAATTTCTTTCTCATATATTTATCATGAGGTTTTTTCCACAAAATCAAAAAGTTGCCTTTTCTGTTAATTTTTGTTTAAATGAAAGTAGTTAAATTAACGTTTTGCCGCCCATTATACTAGGAGTATTTTAAAGGACTCTCCCTGGAAGTTTTCCTACCCAATAAAACATGTACGTCCTTTCTAATGGATGAAATATCAATGATACAAATACTTAATACGAAGAATTTCAAGGCCGTCATATCCTGAGTCGTGTAGTTCAAATAATATTTATCTGACGATCTACCATTTCTGTATTTCATTTGGTGAAATAATATTTTAATGCACATTTACTGTCGTTAAAGGTTCTATTAGTTTCTAATTCCATCCCCACTAGAAATTACAACATTAAGGATGATCGGTGCTGAGGTGCCGTCTATGCTAACAAAAACCTAAACTGAAATTATTACATTAAAATTACATTTTCTTACTGAAACAGGCCCACAAATATCACTCGGAATTACGCCAACAGTAATTTTAGCCCCTGCCACAATACACATTTGTCTTTTTTCTTCATTGTTACATTGTATCTACTCCAAAGAAAAGAAAGAAAACAAACAAAATTTATGTTATATCAAAAATCCTGACTTTCAAATGTAATAAACTGTTCAAAAAAGTCTTCATGATGTGATATACTGCAGCAATGGCAGGAGAATTATTTAAAAGACAAAAATTTGATGAATCCTTCATTAATGTATCATAATATCTTAAAATCCTGTTCATGTTCCTTTAACACCCGTCAATTAAAGCGGCTGATCTCAAATTTACCGTCCCTTTGTAATTTTCCTTTTAAAGTTTCTTTTGGTGACCTCGCTGTTTTACCACGTGACTGTGGAGCGGATATGACGTTACGATCCGCCAGTTAACAGAATATTTCCCGTAAGATCAGAAATTTGTTATTCCGAATGTTAGAGAACGGATAAGAGAATGTAACATAGAAATACCTACCTTAAACACACAGAGGAGGGTAAAGAATGCAACACCATAATATTACTAGCCAACTAGTTTTAGATAATGCAATGTTTTCTATCATTTCTGTGCATTAATCGCATTGATTCAGCCTCTGAGTTTAAATATTAAAGTGAAGTTTATAAACATTTTAAGTCGATTCTCGACCCAAACCAAAAGATTACAAACTTTTCAAACTTTTCCAAACTCAGGGATCTTGTATTCATAATGATTTTAAAAATGGTTAATAAACAAATACATAGTGAATTAATTTTCTTTATTTATTCTGGTTGAATAGGAACCTAAAACAGAGAAACTGAATTCTACATAATTTACTTTGCTGTAGATTATTTTTCTACAAAACTAATTTTATATTTATGTAGTTTCCAAGAAAATCGCTGGATTTGCCAGGTCAGGCGACAGCTGCGTGGTGGGTTTGGGTTCTATTATTATTGATGGTCTCTCCTGAAGTGTGCAGCTTATTCAGGCAGACATTTTTTTAGCCTAAATAATATTAATTAATATTTAACGAAGTATACTATCAGTTATTTAAATTTAATGGTTAACAAAAAGGATTAACAGGTGCCTTTGTGTGAGCAGAATTAGTTCAAACAAGAATTGTGAAGTACTAGAAGCCAATTTAAGATGATGATATCTCTCGTTATCTCTACACTAGAATTGGATTTTTACGAAGCTAAGCCAAGAAAGTTTCATACTTCACCTTCATAATGTATAACGGATTCCCTTGCCAAAGGAATTCATAGGAAATAAGATTAGTCACATGCTCCTTTAATTTTTAAAATATAGTATCATTATTACCTTATTTATACCGGCTAAATGCAAGACTAAATATTTTGCAACTATTTCATCTAAATGGTCAAAATCCGGAACTTTTCCGGTAAATATACGGTGGACCCATAACATTATCATTTCCTGTGCCATGATACACGTAACTAACTTTTATGGAGATAGGGCCAGTTCAGCAACGTTGATTTTTTTCAAACAGGACAACAATCGCTAAAATAACTATTTGTCACTAAATATATATTGTTAATCCCTCCAATTGAATAACAAGCAAAATATGAACATTAATATTTCACAATATACACGAAAACAACATGTTTACGAGTTTTACAATTGTAGTTTCATAGATAAGACAATCAACCTTTCCTCTTGATATATGGATACATTTACCATGAATAGAATATACCAGAGAATCGTTCTCTTTAAGATAAAATAATTTTGAGATGAATAATCCTTCAAAAAATATTGTTGGAAGCTTTGACAATAATATCAGCAACATTTTTTCTTAGAAATAACCTAAGACTATTGGATCAAATTCATTTATGCACAGAGATTCTATTAATAGTTTCAATAAAATCCTGAACATGTACATTACCAAAATCTAAATAGTACAGAAGACTATAAGCTAAATAGAATATAGCAGTTACAAAACAAGTTTGATTCTCTTAGAATGTTTATTTTATAAAGTATAGAGATATTGTAAATACATGATTGATTATGCGCACCTAGTCAACGTTTCTTGTTTTAAATCAGTGTGTTTTTATGGAATTGATTCAGTTCATGCAATATAAATGGGAAACAGGATGTAGATGATAAGCAAAAGTCGACAGCTTGTTCAGGATGTTTTAAAAATCATTATTATCAATGAATTACCAAGCTACCTGTTTGAAATCTTTCAAATCGCCATATAAATAATTGTAATAAAGATGATTTTGGGCGATGTTTTCATAAATGATAAGGAATCTTCTTTACACTTAGATATCACAAATGGAGACGCATCACGATTTTTATATAATTTGAATATTTAATATTACATAATTATTTTATTCTGATGAGTAGTATGTGTGTGTGTGTGTGTGTGTGTGTGTGTGTGTGTAAGTGTGTATGTGTGTATGTGTGTATTTTATTTTATACGGTATAGCTCCTTGCTAAAGGTAAACAGATTAATATAACAAAACAGCGTTTGTTACCCAGAAGGAAGTGTAGCTTAGATTATACGTAGCAGGCGTCATATAACAGTAGACTATCAAATGGGGCAGTAAATAATATCTTTGATAATATTCTCCCAGCAAATAAAGTAACATCCAAATATAAATCAGGGCGGCCTTCCACTGCTACTGAACGAGCCAAATGGGCCCTTTATCTTCATGAGGTCGAGTCCATCAAAAAAGATCTGTTGGCATCGCGATTACCGAAAATGTCCAAAGGCGTAAATTAAAGTTATTTTCATAAACTGGGTTACACGAGATGCGAATTTGACCGAACCACTCTTGAATGAAGCAAAAGTAAATCTCAGGATTTGTGGAGCGTGGAAACAGGATAAGACCTATGGAATGTTGGACTCTGTTCTCCTTCTGACGAGTCAGTTTCGTAAAATAAGGTAAGATGGATATTTCCAGGTTTGGAGAAAGACGAGTCCTGCATTTCAGTAAGCCTGCTTCCATCCCACCATTTAATATGACGGTTTTGGTATAGTGGCGTGAATGGGACTTGTGATGATGGAGAGACTGATCTGGTGTTCATTGCAGGAAAATGAATTCCATAGCATTCATACATACGCGTTCTCGAATAATCAATATATTAAACGTTTATAACGGGTGGTTTTAATATATTAAATAAATTTGCTGCATGGAATGTTACTCTTGCTAGACAGCCATAGACAGCTATAACTTTATCGGAGAAAGGAAATGGATGACGGTCCCTTCAGGGCACCAAGGAGCAATGACATGAATCCAATTAAAAACAAGTTTAGTAAATTGTTAACCAACTTCAGCATACAAGACCTGCATCATTAGCAGTTCTGAAGGAAATATTTACTAAGGTTTTCCATAAAAGGGCACTGCTATCATTTAGACTTTTATTGCATATCATCCATAAATTGATCTAGCCCTTTATGAGGGAGGTAAAAATCTACTAGATATCACTTTCTTGGTTCCTACATGTATAGTTTTAAGTGCTTATACGTGCCAAATAAAAATCTTATGATTTAACTCGGCACAACTTCTGGAAGGGCTCTGTATTTTATATTTCTTTAAAAATTATTTTACCGAAATACTGACTGTAATTTCCATAACAATGAATCCCTCTGGTATCTACAACAAGTTCAAAACATTTATTTAAGTTGATGTTTGTGCAGAACAGAACAAAACAAATAAGGCAGATTATTCTATTTTTTCAGGTTTGGAAGCAAATATTATACGGTGCTAATCGCTGAGTGCTGATTAGGTATTAGGGTCCAGGTTTCTTTTAAATTAAAAAAAATTACAAATTCGAAAGAACTGCGTGCACACGCCATTTTACAGTTGTTGAGCCAAGGGCTAGCGAAGTATTAGACCGGTCAGATCCTATCAATGCTGAGCTTCTTCAGCTTAAACATACAGGTGCACGCTCATGCTTTGGCGCTTAACACGACAACTGAGTCCTCATCTCTTGTAAATTTTATTATAGGATAATATATGGTTGCACGCAACCTGATTTATTCTTTAATCAATTGTGTATAATTACCGGTAACCAATGTAGACCATCATGTCTCATCATAAGTAAGAATGAAACATTGATAGGGGCGTATCTCCACATTAACCCTGGTATGATGACTTCGTTGGGAGCTAATTCGCTGGACGCTCTCTTCGACCTGAGCGTATCCTGACCGTAAAACGGGTTGATGCTGTAAATTAAAGGTGTATACCTACCTTTACAAGTGATGATCTTTATTCCCCATCAAGGCTAAATAAAAAATTTTGCATTTCTCTATAGTTAAATAACTAAAATATTGATTTTATTTTAGTTCGTGTTATTTTTTGTCAAGAAATAAAATATCTTCAACAAATCTCTTGAAGATGAAATACGAGATATGGGAAGATTTTCTCTCTCGTTATGAAAGGGTCAAAGAGGTTGTGATGACTGCAACTCAGAAATACATAAGGGAGTAGACGCGGACATTAAAAATAAATCGGAGTTCTCTGACCTCACAAAGAAATGTACAACCGATTATCTAGAATTTTATTAGTTAAGTAGTTTTTTATATAAACGTGAACTGATTATACGAGGTCTTAGTTAATGGCATTGTAACAATTCAATAGGATTGATGCTTCTCTCAAAAACTGGCGAAATGAGGTTTACGAATGAAAATAGAAAATATTAGAATTTGTTCAAAGGAGAAATTTAATCTATTATTTAATGGGCAGAAAACTGAATAATAAATATTGAGTTACATTAAAAATTGCAATTATTATAATAAATAAAAATCTTCGAACGCTAAAAAGACTAAAGTTTAATTCGGGGAATTATAAGAATCACTTACCATAATGTAACAATATACAGTTTTATATCTTGGTATTTCTTTATAGATCGTTACGACACATCTGGAATATTCTCTACGGGTTCAGTAAAATATTGAAATACTGGAATGGATTTAGTGAAGATTTTTAGCATGTTTCCAGACTTCAGTCATTTAACGGAAGGAGGTTGAGGTTCCATTGACTGAGTAAGTTATCATCATCGTCCTCCTACTAACTACACGAGTAGTAAATTTATCTTGGCGCGTGTTGTACTAAGTTAAACTAGGTATGTGAGTAAACTAAACTGGCCGCTGAGGAAGTCAATGACTACTGGATTAGTGGACCTCACTACACGATCTGTAGGCTTGTGTTCACCAGCCTGAAAGATCAGTATAATCTTTAAGGTTGTGACGTCCATCAGCTTTGGTTTTGATTGTGAAGAAACTTTAAAGACAACAGATTTAATTAGTTTGTGTTTATCTGTTTAGATGAGATTTATGAAAAACTTTGGTTTAATAATTATTTAATAAAGTCCTACTGCTATCTGTTGTGGTCATAACTAGCGGGCATAATGAACAAATTATTACCGTTTGTGCGCGGTGTAAAATTATAATGAAAACGGTGCTGAATAACTTACCTGTAATTAAATACAATAAATTCACATTCCCTGCACATTTCTTCACTCCTAACTATTCTACACATAATAATAATTGCTAGATTGCCTAACTAAGAACATTGAATTACACATTCGCCACATCAAATTATTTAAAACAAAGCAGAAATATACATTATTTAGCATATTTAATTGTTGAAATAAATATGCAAATGCTTTCAATTTATACATTAAAAAGAATAAAAAAATATGATAATATTTCTCATAATAAATCTAACTATTTTTAAATCTTTTTCAAAATTATTAGAAGTAAAAACATTTTGACAAGTTTTTTTTTTAAACATGAAAAAACTGTGCTGTTTTTTGGCAAACGTATTTCGTTATTAAATATATTATTTGATATTACAATTGATTTAGCAGACGTCATACATTCAGATCGATGTCTTTTTTATTTTTCATATTTAAATAAACATTTTAATTAAGCTACATATTCTCAGGTGATTTAATCAATGCCCTGAATTGTTTTGTTTATCCAAAACTAAAATAGCTTAAATCTGTTACCTCTTTGTGATGTAAATGACTGTATTGTTTACGTGAAGGATATAAATTCTGAAATCTTTACCTGCACTGCGCACTTTTACCTGTCAGCCAGGTACAATGAAGGTCTCGCTGATTTTTGCAGCTTTGCTGTTGCTCGATGTGTTCATCCTCTCTTCTTCAGGTGAGATTCTTTCATTTCTATAGCTGTTTTTACATTACTGTTAGGGCTAACTATTAAATACCACATAATAAACCAGGTAAAGGCCATCCTTTCGTGCACTATACCTAGCAGACAGCTAGTGGTTACACCGACTTAATGGCTGACGTCATCTGATCATCCGCCGCCAATCAGAAGTTTTCTGGAAGGTTCTGTGCGCGCTGAAAACTCTTCTGTATTTGGTGAGATCTATTGGGGAACCTCAGCCGCGAGTAAAGCTCATCTTTTACACTCAGGGAAATTACAGTTGTTTCTGTCCGCAGTAAATTCAAAGGTAATCGATAATTGAACCTCAACTGGAACTCGAGCGCTTCTTTTTCACATACAAGTCCACCATCGTGGTTGGTTCTGTGCGTACGAAGAATGAGGAAGAAACATCTGCTTGTGGCAGCTCGCAGTTATACAGAGAGAAAGAGTGAAATACGTCGAAAAAAGGGAATGTGAACACAAGGAAAGATTTAATCCTATGCCAATACCATTACACTCTGACTAATTGACTACTAAGCCTCCTCCCTATTTATCAGTGAACAACATCATTTCCAAACTACTATAAAACTGTAATCCAGGATATTTTAAAGTAGTATTCAATCAATTAGGCTGGGAGCAGATGGAAGCCGATTTTAATTTTTGTTTAAATAAAGAGACCAACATGGAAACTTTTATTACGAATTAATTCACTTTGAGAAAACGGAGAAAACTACATATTTGTCATTAAATAAATTCATGAATAAATAAAACATTCTGTGATCTTTATTTCTTTCTCAAATATGAAGCACTCAAATTTTGATATATTTCAATATTAATTTAATCTTGCCTCCCTCTGTTTATCCTTTTTGTCTTTATAAATATTTTTTCTTAATTCCTTTGGTTTCATGTTGTAAAAATAGCTTTTCTGCCTCATTTTAAGTTCTCTGATAAACTTTAAATATGATCGCATAATGACTGGCAAAAGTTTTAAAATGTACAATTTGGGTTGTTTATTTTGTTGGAAAGTGACAAATAACAGAAACCATTTGTTAGTGAAGACGTCCTTATAACTGTTCACAGGTACTCTCCGTTCATTTTTATGAAATAACACCTGTCATTGTTGTAGAGAGATTAATTCGAGTTTTTATACAAGGTCAAAGTAATGACTTAAACGTTAAGTTCGTTAACCTAACATTATTTATATAATTATTTCGTGATTGGACGTATTTTTAGTTTGAATCAGAATTTTATGTTCAACACGATCACGTTTATATTTTTATTTTACTGATAATGTAATGTAGATAATAATTAAATCAGAAAAATAATTGGAGATAACTATTGGAAGCAACAACAGTATAAAATTATTTCTAATTTTTTCCTAATAATACGAAAATTTCCAGTTTTCTTCAAATAAAATGTTGAGTAAATGATACTTAATTTTTAGGTTTTAATGACGAATGGTCAATATTTCTAGAATATCTATGAACTTTTATTATTTCATACATTAGATAAAAAATAAATTATTACCACTTATCATGAGCTCCACTTGCAAGAGGGAGTGAAGATCACAGTTCCCCTTCACTGTTTTCACGTAGAATCTATCTCTATAATTACTGTAGTTCACAAGATGATCTTCACCCTAGAAACATGGCTTCTATGTTTCTATTTTTTTTACAATTCAAATCAAATCAGAAACTTTTATCTACCTGTCTGATGATAATTAAAAGTTGCGTAATGTTAGACGACTTCTTTCAGGTCTATCTCTCAATTTCACATAATTAAAAGGCATTTACGATTAATTAATAATATATTAATATAAAATAATGATATATTTCTCCAATTTATCACCTTTTTTTCCACAACCTTAGTTTAGTCTGGCAAACCGAATTTAAACTAATAAATTGTACGTTGAAGCCAAACTACTATTTACTAAATTTTTCTAACGATTTTAATAAAACAATGAACACTAAAATAAGCCAAATTACATTAAACTGACAGCTTTCAAATGTACAAAACAAGCATTTAAATATTAAAATTCAGTGTCTCTTTACGTTGTTCCAAAGTTGTTATAAGACACCTCAAACAACAAAAGAAAACACTCAGCCATTCCGAGTAAAACAATGGATTAATACCAAGTTAATCCTTTGAACGAACAACTTGGCGCTGTTCCAAAATGCAAAATTATCGTCAAAACGATATTAGGACAACTAAATGATATTTTCTATAAAACGTAAAATTCATTTAAAATAATTTTCTATATGATTTATTAATGTTGCAGGTCTCATCCTTTTAATTATATGTTTAATTAATTAGATTTTATAATGTTTTTTAAAAGATTTATTATATTTGTTGTTAGTTCTAATTTAACATACACGCCTCTGTTCTGTCGTCTCGTTGTAGAAGCGGTCAATGCAGAACCAGGTAAGCATATTCTATACGCCTCTAAAAGACATTATTCGGTATCATAATGTTTTATCTCCTTTGTTTCAACCATTTTTGATAACATTTCTATTTATAGACGTGTCTACTCCGTTTTTAAGTGACTACTTATGATTTACCTTTCTGTACTAACGTAGGCCACCTTTTAAACTAACCCCGATTTTCTCTATCTTTAATAATAAAAATCAAGACGGCACCAAGCACCATGAACGTAAGTATCTTAACTAATTCTCTCCCCATCATCATTTACTGTATTTCTAGTTAAGCAATGTTCAGTGCAATTTGTTTGAAACATATTTCATTTCATTTATATTTATAAAAGATTGTTTTTAAAACTGTTTTCAAGCTTTACCATCTATAAGTTACCTTTCTGCACTAATTAGGCTACGGTGCAAACTAACCCCTATTTTCTCTATCTTTATACCAAAAAATCAAGTTGATCTCAGTGACCGTGACTGTAAGTATTTTAACTAATGATTCCTTCTTTGTAATAACAATTATAATATCACCGTCGAAAACATAAGGAAATCGTCCGGAGATTTATTTTTATGTCGGCTCCAGGTTTTCAAGTTTCATCTACACGATTTTACCTTTCTGTCTTTTCTTGGTGAAATAATCTAAAAAAACACGGCCATAAATTTCGCAATTTTAAATATTTATAAAATCGTTTATTAACTAGTGGGTGTGGTTTTAATTTGCTCGTTACGGTCAATGACTCTTTCTTAGGTAAGAATTGAGTAAGGGAGAGTTAATGCGGTGATGATTTAAACTGTGTATGTATCTGCACTATCATCTGAATAAGTACCAAATGACAAAAATTTATCTTTCTTTCTTTTAACGAAGCAGGATTAATTATAGTTGATGTCTTTCTGTGCCGTTGTTTTGGGTATATTGCAGATTTAACAGGCTTAAGTTGTGTATATGTTTATATAAGATAGAAAATTATTAAATAAATCTCCAATCTGAAGTTTCGGAAGATTAAATTAATTTACGCATGAATTTTTGTTTTGAGAATCATTCCAAAAAATATTATATTTGTTTTGAACATCACTCGTTTGGAAAAATTACGGAGCATATTTTATAATTAAGCAGAAATTATATTAACAAATTAATAATTATTAATGTGCATAATTAATTAAGTTAATTTTCTATTTTACGACAAAAAGTGTTGACATTTTAATTATTCCAAATATTAGATAAATTTTATTTTCCGTAAAGTAATAATTTTGGAGATCCTACAGTAAACTTATCATTTTTATTCTCTTCTATTTAGATGAACATCCATTAGATGGCGACCAGGTCAAGGTCAGTATCTGAAACTTATATCTATCGTCTGCGTTAGGGCTGTGAAAGTGAATACAAATCATGTATATCTTTTAAGAACTAAAATGAATATATGGGATCCTAATTAAAACTTAATAGCACCTATGAGGCTGTTTAATACAAATTGATACGTTCTAAATATGTTCTTAAAATAAATGTCACGACTGTATATTAAATTGACTGATCCTAAACAGTATTTTCCTACTTTGTCAAAATGTATGGCGTCCAGATTCGAAATCTTAGAAACAATTAAAACTGTTCTCCGTTAGTGTGTGCAAGACAGCATCAATAAATAGAATCAGTTGAACCATATCAATTCTATATGGTCTGTCCTGTATTAGTAGAAACTGAGTTATACCTATCAATTTCCGTCTTGTCTAATTTGATATGAAATATCGAGAATTGTAATCATTTCACTGCTTAATTAAATTCTTTTGGTGAAATATAGGTGTTTACCTGTCTGAAACGTATTATTATCTTTTCTTCCTATCCTATATTATCTAATACAAGTTTTAAGATTGATAACTTTCGGTTAATTTTTTTTCAGAGAAGAAACATTAAATAATGTTAACGTTAATGAAAAGATGGGCGCATACTATCTTATGGGCAGAATGAAAGCAAAAGACAATGTCCTCTTTCATAGCGCAAGAACGGGACTTTAAAGTCAACAATAAAACAAGTTAATATTTGTCTGTAATTTTGTTTCTTGGCTATGAAATTACCCGAAAATAGATTTTGAATGTTTTTGCTATTGTGTCAGGGGTTTTTATTCTGCATTTTAAAATAGTTTTATTTTTCAAAAAATTATCATCTTTATGTCTTATTTGTGTGTAATTATATCACATTTAACTTGATTCGTAAGATCCCTACATTAGTTTATGACAGATGAGATGATAAGTTGTAAATAATAAATAGAAACATATTTTCATTTTAATAAATATTATTTATTCTATGTTAATGATGGAGGGAAAAATGAATGTTTTTTTCATTCTGTCCATATGAAGATAGACAACAGTTAAATTAATTATTCATGATACCGCTAACATTACTGAAATAAAGAAATCATTTTCCTATCTCACGTTTATATTAATATATCTTTCGATTTCAATTCACATCTGGATCTTTCAGCAGCTCGTAAGTATTAACTTTTATTGATTATACTTCTCTCCATTCATCTACACAGTGAGATTATTGACGTAACTGCTTAAGAATTAATCAACTGTTCACCATATTATCTTTGGCATTTCAACACGAGGTTTCAAGAACAGCTCTATGGCGTTTTACGTTTTTAAAAGAATATAAATATGCTGAAAAATATTGATAAATTAGTAGACTAGTTATAGTTAAAAGGATATCAATTATAAATATTCGTAACTTCTATCATTTTATTTCTGAAAAATCAAATATAATTGTATATATCGCTATCCTTTGACTCTTTCGTTAAACATTTAAATCTGAATCTTTGCCATTGCTCTGTCCACTTGAAAAGAAAACAACAATATAATTTATTGTTTGATTATTCTTCTTGAGTAAGATGCAATATTAATTATTCGTGATACCGTTAACAATATTAATATAATAAATAATCTTTTTCTTCTTTTCTCTATATAATTACATTAACTTTCACTTCGATTTGCATCTGGAACATGCAACAGAATGTAAGTATTTGCATTTATTGACATCCTTCTCACCATTCATTTATACAGTGAAATTAATAATGTAACTACATAAGAAGTAATCAGCCGTTTAACACCATGTAAACTTTGACACATTTACATAAGGATTAAAACAGTTTTGGTATATTTTTGTGTTAAATCGATTTAGCAACTGTTGCCGAATGTTGCTACTTGAATATCTACATATAAATAATGAAATAATAGCCCAGTGGAAATATTCATAAATTTGTGTAGTTTTTTTTTTTAAATATGTAACATGATTTCAGCAACTTTTCACTATTCTCTGCGAGTTTCCTTAAATTTTCAATAATTTAATCGTTGTGTGTACCTACCAGAATCGAGACTGCAGTTTAATTTGTTTGTTTATTTTTCATGAATAAAATGTTATATAAATTAGTGATGATAATACAAACATTATTTAACTTAAACAATCTTTGTTTTATCATACTTTTATTCAATTCATTTTCCTTTCATGTCACATCTGGACCAACAAACTGTAAATGTTACAATATTATAGATTTGTTCCTTCCCTTTATCTGAAGAAACAAATTGAATTGAATACATCAGAAGAGATCTTTAACGATGTATTTGAATTAGTATATGTTAAACAGATATATGTTTATCAAATATAAAGATAGCGGATGATTCTGTGACCCATACATAGCCTATGAGGTGTAGGAAGATATACAGATAATTGCATATAAGTAAACTTATTGTAAAGGAAGTATTTCTCTGCAATCAGCAGTATAAAAATGACATAGGAAAACGCTAAGTAATCGTGTTTCTATTTACATTTGTATTAGTAAACGAAAATGAAAAAGTTGGAAAATTACAGAAGCTTCGTATTAATACAAATTAGTTTTTTAGATATATAATAAAAGAAGGGTTCCGATTTGGCAGCTTGAATCGTATTCATTAAGCGTCACCCCAGTGATCGTTAATGCTGCATTCATATCTATTATCAAAGTTAATTATGAAACGAAAATCTTGTTACTGCAAATATTCTGATATCTATCATTGAGTACTCAAGTCCAAAGTTAAATAGATATTAGCATTATATCTGTCATTTTATTACTAACATGATATCTTATATTCTGATATCATAGTTGGGAAGAAATAAGAATTTCATTTCAGTTTATACTTCTTAGAAACTTTCCCCAAAACATTATTTAAAAAAATTAACACCATATTTTAATTAGTCAAATTAAGCACGAAAATTCATTATTTTGATCTATCTTTAAGGTGCAATGTCCATAAATTAGGTAAATTTGTCGATAAATCACAAGATTTGGTCACTTACCAATGAGTATTTAATATTTAGAATAGAATCTCAGGTGTTTGGTTGTTTGAAAAAGCTAGTAAATGGATTGAGAATTTCAATGAAATGGTGGCATCACTTACTTTTATTGGACACAAAATGAAAACACGTGAAATATAGAAAAAATTTTTCTAAATTAAAGATTTAGTAATTTTATATAAATAAATAAATAAATAAATAATTTTTTCTACAAATCTAATAACAATATTACTTTTGAAATAATAAGTAGCTGTATTATTTCATTTGTGTTAAATTCAAAGACAATAATTGATAAAATAAACTATTTGACATATCTATAATTTATTGTTTAAACTGCTGCTTATCAGTTAGCGAAGGCCATATCTGGTGATGCTCATTACATCCGGTCAGTTTAGGAATCACCTGTCAAAATTCCTTGGTAATAGGACCGTTTCCTGATCTACCTTAATTCAGCGTCCAATAAAGAGGTAAATCATCACCAGGCTCCATTAACTTTCATTATTGTTATGATATCTGTTGATTAAAATTTTATACATATGTTTCCATAGTTTTAAAATCAAACTCTAAAAATCCTACATTATTTTCTGACAGAATAGGGGATCAGAGTCTTTACAGCCAATGACAAACTAAAATCTCGAAGATAGCCGCAGCACGTGACTTCTCTCCCACCTTTAATATTAAGATCTGTGTTTTTTGTTTATAAGAAAAAGTTTCATTTCTATGAATATTCTTACTTTTGCTAATAAATTGTCCACAGTTACTTGTTGATTATTGCAAACAAAATAACAATGTGTATAAAAATAAGGATTTTTTCTCAAGGAAATTATAGGAGAATAAACTCCTTTTCTAATTAAACATCCAGAATTGAAATCCCACAGAAATTTAGTTTTACTCTTTTTAAGGAAAATCCAATTTGGTAAAATTATAAAATTGAATCCTATTCGTATTTTAGTAAAAATAAAATAAATAGATGCCTGATTGAAAGAAAAATAAATATTTGTAATAAAGTCCGTCTTACTCAAGACATTTCTTGTACATTTTTATTCCGTTTAGTGTCCTGAATAAAATATGGCCTTTCCTTACTTTTTAATTACAAATAATCTATCCTGTATTTATGTAATATTATTTTTCTTATAACCATTCTTTGTTTTTTTTTTCATCTAACAATTTCAACGAACAAAACAGCGGGTAAGTCTTTACTTCTGATACGTCGGCTTTCTTCTCTATCGATTCTTATTAGGAGATGTTTTTATGCAAATTATCTTCATATGATTTATATGTCACTAATTTCAGTATTTGGAAAGGAGTTCTTTGAAGATCATTTATCATCTTCTAGCTTTCTTGCCATGTTTTATAAAGAAATCCTTAGGCAGTCTTATTTTCAGCTTGACGGAATTAATTAATAAATCAGCATTTATTTTGAAACCTGTCTTAGTGAAAATAACAAATTATAAAATAAAGGCTATACTTTAAAATCTTCACTTAATAGAAATATTAAATATTCAGACAAAATTTGATAACATTACAATTTACTTAAGATGATTTGAATTTTAGGCAGTTTTTATTTTTATATTTATTTGCATACCTTTAGCTATCGAAAATGTTGGATATACTGCTTATTTTCTATTTAAAATATGCAAATACAATGTAGTGAAGATAACTCAACATTCCAATTTAAGCAACTTCAAAATATTTGTTATTGTATCAATTTTTCTTGTTCATCTTTCCCTAAATTATTCTATTTTTTGTAATTTTAAAAATCTTTGTCAGAATATTTAAACTAGTTTACAGGATATAATGAATATTGTTATAGTATTATCGTAAAGGAGGCGTGCATATTCCCCTCCAGAAAAATGTTTCAACAGTATTTTTGTTTTGTGCACAATAGAAATTTGGAATTTCCTTAATTAATTTACTTCAATTTTTTTGTGACGACTACCAGCTATGTAATTAACCCTTTAATTAATTCAATGTTTCGACGATCTGTTGGTATCTGCTTCAGTTATTCCTGGTCACAAAATTACTTTTTGTGAAATATTATGAACACCTTTAATTGGATGTATATATGTTGCTACATGATTTAATTTTCTCTTGTCTTTCGGAAAAAATATCCCCAGCTATATATTTTTCATTTGAGGTCATGTAAGAGACGAGTGGTTTTAATAAAAGAAGATTTATTAATCGAAGGAAATTTTGTATATTCGATGTACGCGTAATTTACAGATATCACGGTTCCTCAAAATTTGGTATGTTTTATAAACTTTTGTTTTTAATAATGTTATGTTAATTTATGAAAAACTATTTACTCAACGTGGATTATCGGTATCATTTTCTAAAAGTATTTATAATTATGATTTAACACAGTGATTGATTATCTTTAAACTTCATTAACAGATTTTATCTTCCTCTATCTGCATTTTGAAAATTTTTACACATAGTTTTCCTCAATGTTTCCTTACAGTATTAACGTTACACATTATTTCATGAAATAAAAGGTGATCGCTTTCTTTGAGTCTGTTTGCATTCTTGTTATTTATGATCCAAACTAGAGGATGCATATTTTCTCTTCCGCCAATAATATTTTAATATTAGTATTGTTCAATGAGTTGTATCCACATTTTCTCTTTGGGAGATAATCATTATTTATGATGATATCATTAATATGGTTATTACTTCATAAATGGCAGGAAATGCGCAATACATTGCATTAAACAATAATGTTTACATGTGAAGATAAAAGATAATTATTTATAATTGCTCAAAAAATTAAAATCAAAAGTAACTTTTTCTTTCAACAAAAATCGAAGATCTTATCAGTCAAATAATGAAAGCAACATATTTTCATTTTAGTTAATATTATTTAGTTTACATAAATGATACGCAAGATGAATCTTTGTCAATCTGTCGGCATGAAGATAGAAAACAGTTTAAATTATTATTTTGTTAATTTCTGAAGTAAAATAACATTAATTACTATTGTTAGCGATAAAATCACTGATATAAAAGAATAATTTCCTGCCTTACATTTATATAGCATTTCGTTCGTTTCCTATCCCCATATAGAATATTGACAAATTTCTAAGGATTTGACTTTTATAGACTATCCTTGTCTTCATTCAACTATAGTTACTATACTATGATATTATTGATATAACTCCGTAGCAAGTAATCGACCGTTTACCATATTCATTTACTATCTTTTCATCAGATTTAAGGAACCGCTCCATGGCGTTTTATATATTTCTAAAGGAATGAAAGTTTGCTAACAAAATATTGTTAAATTTATTGACTATATATAGACATTAAAAAGATAACCCTTACAGAAATTCTCGCAAATTGTATCTTTTTGTTTCTGAGAAAATCAAATATAGTTTTATTATCTTTCTATCATAATCCTTTGATTGTTTCGTAAATCTTTGCCATTCTGTCCACTTGGAAAGGGACAACATTAATTTATTGTTTGGTTATTCTTCTTGAGTAAGATATCCTATAAATAATTCAAGATACCGCTAACAGTACGAATGTAAAGAATCTTTTTCCTATCTTACATTTATGTCAATATTTTTTTCGATTTCAATTCACATCTGCATCATTCAACAGCGCGTAAGTATTTAACATTTATTGATTACCCTTCTCTCTCTTCGTCTATATAGTGAGATTATTAATGTAACTAATTAATAAGTAATCAACAGTTTTTCTGCAATATCTTTTCCAGTTTTACATGAGATTTCAAGAACAATTCTATAAATGAATGAAAATTATCTTGAAATATCGTTAAATTAATTGACTATAAGATATTAAAAAGATATCTCTCCGAAAAAAACTTTTATCTTCTATCCTTTCGTTTCTGAAAAGATGAAATATAATTTAATCATCTGTCTATGAATATTCTGTAACTGTTTCGTTGAAAAGTTCAAGTATGAATATTTGCCATTCTGTCCGTCTGGAAGGAAACAGCACTATAATTCATTGTTTGGTTATTCTGCTTAAGTAAGATGTCAAATTATTCAAAAAAACGCCAACGTTATTTATATAAACGAATTATTTTCCTATCTCACGTTTATGTCAATATTTCTTTTCGATTTAAATTCACATCTCGATCCATCAACAGGGTGTAAGTATTTAATTTTATTGATTATCCATCTCTCCATTCAGCTATACATTCAGATTATTAACGAAACTACGTAAGAAGTAATCAACCGTTTACCATATATGATCTATGCCACTTTTACTCGTATATTCACAACAGCTATAAGGCGTTTCATGTTTTTAAATCGAACGAAAATCTACTTAATATTATTGTGAAACTAGTAGAGTAAATATATAAATAAAAGAATATTTATATGTTGAAATGTTTGTAACTTCTATCCTTTTGTTTATGATAAAATTAAATATAAATGTATCATCCTTCTATCATATCCTTTGACTCTTTCGTTAAAACATTAAAATCAGAATATTTGCCATTCTGTCCTCTCGGAAAGAGACAGCAATGCAATTTATTGTCTGTTTATTCTTGTTGACAAATTTTTTATATTAATTATTCATGATACCGTTAACAATATTTATATAAACGTATCTTTTTTCTGCTCCTACCTTTATATTTAATTTCTTTTCCTTTTAATTCTCATTTGGAACATTCAACAGCTTGTAAGTACATGATTTTATTGATTTCTCTTCTCTCCAATCATCTATACAGTGATATTATTAATGTATGTACGTAAAATGTAATGAAAGGTTTACTACCGTATCTTTGCCATTTTTACATGAGGTTTGAAGAACGGGTCTAAGTATATTAAATTTTTTTTAAAACGAATGGATTTTTTAAAAATATTGTTAAATTAATAGATTTATTATTGATAATAAAAGGAACACCATTTAGAAGTATACGTAACTTCTATACTTTGGTTTCTTAAAAATCAAATATAATTTTATTCTTTGAGTGTTTCGTTCAAACATTGAAATCTGAATCTTTTCTATTCTGTCAGCTGGTGAAAGTGACAACAATATTATTTATCTGTTGGTTTTATTCTTGAGAAATATCCCATGCAAATTATTCATGATACCCTTAACAATATATATATATATTCATAAACGAATCTTTTTCTCATCTTACGTTCATATTATTTTTTTTCTGTTTAATTCTCATCTGGATCATTCAACAGCAACATATAACTATTTAATTTTATTGATTTCTCTTCTCTACATTCATCAATACAGTGAGATTATTATGTATCTGCGTAAGAAGTAATCACCCTTTTACTGTATTATCTTTGCCATTTTTACATAAGTGTTGAAGAACCGCTCCATGGACGATTGAAATTTTCTCGTAACATTGCTAAATTAATAGGTTATATATAGATATTAAAACGGTACCCTTAACAATATCATTAACTAATTCCCTTTCTTTTATGAAAAGATTAAGTATTATTTTTTTTCATATTTCTATGAATATTTTGCATCACGTTAAAAACGATCAAAGCCGAGTCTTTTACATTCGTTCCTCCTGGTAAAGGACAACATTATAATATATTGTTTGGTTAGTCTTCTTGGGTCCTTTTTCATTTTACTGATACCGATAACATTATTATATATTAGAATCCGTTTACTATCTTACGCTTCTGTCACATTTGTTTTCGATTTCATTTCACATCTGGATCTTTCATCAGAGTGTAAGTATCTAACTTTTATTGATTATCGTTCTCTCCATTCATTATACAGTAAGACTATTAATGTAACTACGTAAGATCTAATGAACTGTTTACCACCTATCTTTGCCATTTTTACATGAGATTTCAAGAACGGGTCAAGGTCTTCTAAATGTTTTTAAAAGAATGAAATTTTTAAAAAATATATTGCTAAAATAATAGATTTCTCATAGATAATAAAAGGAAAGCAATTTAGATGTATTTGTAACTTCTATAATCGTACTTTGGTTTCCTGAAAACCAAATATAGTTTTATTTTTTGAGTGTTTCTGAATCTCTTACTTTCTGTCAGCTTGTCAAAGTGACAACAATATTATTTATCTGTTGGTTATTCTTCTTGAGTAAGATTCCATGCAAATTATTCATGATACCATTAACTAATATATATAATATATATTCATAAACGAATCTTTTTCACATCTTACGTTCATATTAAATTTTTTTTCTCTTTTAATTTCTCATCTTCTACATTCAAAAGCATGTAAGTATTTAATTTTATTGATTTTCCTCTCTTCTGTTATTATACAGTGAGATTACACTGGGGAACACTCATTTTGTTGCATTAAAAAAAATACTTTTTTCTAGTCAATTTGAATATGTAGATTTTAATTTTAAAGTCGGTTTTTGTCTGCAAGCTACAGATTTCATGCAATTTGACATTTTTTATTTTTCGTTATTTTAACAAATTCCTACATTAATCAAAATTCTTCTGTTCACTTTAATCTTAAAACGGCAAAAAAGTCATTTAAAAATATTTATTGAAGAAAAAGATAGAGAATTAAAAAATTTTATGAGTAAATTAAATTATTATCTAGTGTTGATCGTGCCATATTTTCATTAGTTTTTATCTGAATGTGTATTTTATCCAGGAAGGAATTTGCGTTTGTAACTTTTGCGTTTGTACACTTTATCTTGGCAATCTCGTTTAATGCTCCAGCAGTAGTCAGCCATCATGCTTTTGTTCCAGCGCCCTTGGTAACGTTCTTCCATGATCTTTAGGTCTTGGTGGAATCGTTCTCCTTGTTCGTCACTTACAGCTCCCAGATTGTCAGGGAATTTATCAAGGTGGCTGTTCAAAAAAAAAGCTTGATGCTCATGTTGCACCCGAGATCACGAAAAGCGAGGAGCATTGTGTTCACAAGATCACAGTAGTTTTCCGCTTTATAGTTTCCGAGAAAGTTCTGAACAACTGCCACAAAAGATAACCATGCTGCTTTTTCCAAAGCATTCATCTTAGCAACAAACTGATTATCACGAAATAGTGTTCTAATTTGTGGGCCATCAAACACACCTGCTTTGATTTTTTCAAATGATAACCCTGGTAAAGCTGTGATGATGTGTTGAAAACATTCACCTTCGGTTTTTAGGGCTTTAACAAATTGCTTTATCAAACCTAATTTTATGTGAAGAGGAGGAAAGATGATCTTATCTCTGTTTACAATTGGCTCTTTTATGATATTTGGCATGCCAGCTTTAAGAGTTTCACGGATAGGCCAGTTCTTTTGGACCCAATGTTTGTCTCGTGCTCGGCTGTCCCACATACAAAGGAAACATGGAAACTTGGTAAAACCTTTCTGTTGTCCAAGAAGAAAATTGACTATTTTTAAGTCCACACAAATGATCCAATTGTGCTCATGATATTTTAATAAGTCCATGACTATTCTCACATCATCATAGTCTTCTCGCAAATGCACAGAATGACCGATAGGTACCGCTCCATAAACATTGCCATTATGTAAAAGAACACACTTTAGACTACGTTTTGAACTGTCCAAAAAGAGTCTCCATTCGGCAGGATTATAGTAAGATACACCCAGTTCTTTAAGAAGCCCTGGAATGTCATGGCAGTAAACAAAATGTTTGTCTTCTGAAAAGAAAGCTACAAAAAGTTGGTCACGATTTCTAAAATATGAAACTTTAACAGAGTGATCAACAAGATTTCTACTTTGTAATCTTGATGCCAAAACCTCTGCTGCTTTTTTTGAAAGGCCCAAATCTCGCACTAAATCATTTAATTCAACTTGCAGAAGAGGCTTAGGGGTGGAAAAAGGTTCAGAGTCTGAAGAACAATTCTCCGACGACGAACATTTTTCTGCCACTTCACTGTCACTACTATTTTGTTTGTTTGTATCATCTTCAATGTCTTTATCGTCTAATGAAGGTAAGCCTTTAAATATTGGAACAGGAACTTCTCTAGAGTGGGGAGTAGGCCGAATAGCTGAGGGAATGTTTGGATACGTAATTTTATGTCGGTTTTTTTTTTCCAACTCCCGATGTGTTTACCATGCAGAAATAACAGTCAGTTAAATGATTGGTTGGTTCACGCCAAACCATCGGAACTCCAAAAGGTAGACTTTTACGTTTTCCTTTGGTCCAGTCTCGAAGCATTTCTTCACAATTGTGACACACAACATGAGGCGCCCATTGCTTGTCTTGGTCACCAAGATGAACTTCAAAATATGCCTTGTAAGCACGCTTGACAAAGGAGGATACATTACGTTTTTGACGATTTAGTGTGTAGCATCCACATATGTAGCAGAAGGCATTAGGCTTGTTTCTGCAATGATTTCTCTTAATAGAAGCCATGTTTAAACTGAAACAAATGATAAATTATAATTTAATTATAAAAATACAAAAATTTATAAAATTATATGGACATGAAAATGCTTATATATGGTTTACGTAAGTTCACATTGTAAAATTTCACTAACCTCAAATTGCATGCAAACTAAAGCTTGTAGAGAAAAACTAATTTCAGATTTGAAATCAGCGCCTAAAGTTCTATCAAAATTTGTTAAAATATTCCATGCAACTGAAAATTATTTAAAATTTGTTCCCCTGTGTTATTAATGTATCTACGTAAGAAGTAATCACTCGTTTACCTATTATCTTTGCCATTTTTACATGAGTGTTGAAGAACCGCTCTATGGACGATTGAAAAATTTCTCGAAACATTGTTAAATTAATAGGCTATATATAGATATTAAAACGGTACCCCTTCACAAATATCCGTAACTTCTCCCCTTTCTTTTATGAAAAGATTAAATAGAATTTTTTCATATTCTATGAATATTTTGCATCACGTTAAAACGATCAAAGCTGAGTCTTTTACATTCGTTCCTCCTGGTAAAGGACAACATTATATATATTATTTGGTTAGTCTTCTTGGGTCCCTTTTCATTTTACTGATACCGTTAACATTATTTATATATTAGAATCCGTTACTATCTTACTCTTCTATCACCTTTGTTTCGATTTCAATTCACATCTTGATCTTTCAACAGCTTGTAAGTATCTAACCTTATTGATTATCTTCTCTCTCTCCATCCATTTATGCAGTAAGATTTTAACGTAACTACGTAAGAAGTAATCAACCGTTTACCATATATGATCTATGCCACTTTTACTCGTATATTCACAACAGCTATAAGGCGTTTCATGTTTTTAAATCGAACGAAAATCTACTTAATATTATTGTGAAACTAGTAGAGTAAATATAGAAATAAAAGAATATTTATATGTTGAAATGTTTGTAACTTCTATCCTTTTGTTTCTGATAAAATTAAATATAATTTATCATCTTTTTATCATATCCTTTGACTCTTTCTTTAAAACATTAAAATGAGAATATTTGCCATTCTGTCCTCTAGGAAAGAGACAGCAATGTAATTTATTGTTTGTTTATTCTTGTTGTCTAATTTTTTATATTAATTATTCATGATACCGTTAACAATATTTATATAAACGTATCTTTTTTCTGCTCCTACCTTTATATTTAATTTCTTTCGCTTTTAATTCTCATTTGGAACATTCAACAGCTTGTAAGTACATGATTTTATTGATTTCTCTTCTCTCCAATCATCTATACAGTGATATTATTAATGTATGTACGTAAAATGTAATGAAAGGTTTACTACCGTATCTTTGCCATTTTTACATGAGGTTTGAAGAACGGGTCTAAGTATATTAAATTTTTTTAAAACGAATGGATTTTTTAAAAAATATTGTTAAATTAATAGATTTATTATTGATAATAAAAGGAACACCATTTAGAAGTATACGTAACTTCTATACTTTGGTTTCTTAAAAATCAAATATAATTTTATTCTTTGAGTGTTTCGTTCAAACATTGAAATCTGAATCTTTTCTATTCTGTCAGCTGGTGAAAGTGACAACAATATTATTTATCTGTTGGTTTTTATTCTTGAGAAATATCCCATGCAAATTATTCATGATACCCTTAACAATATATATATATTCATAAACGAATCTTTTTCTCATCTTACGTTCATATTATTTTTTTTCTGTTTTAATTCTCATCTGGATCATTCAACAGCATATAACTATTTAATTTTATTGATTTCTCTTCTCTACATTCATCAATACAGTGAGATTATTAATGTATCTGCGTAAGAAGTAATCACCCGTTTACTGTATTATCTTTGCCATTTTTACATAAGTGTTGAAGAACCGCTCCATGGACGATTGAAAATTTTCTCGTAACATTGCTAAATTAATAGGTTATATATAGATATTAAAACGGTACCCGTAACAAATATCATTAACTAATTCCCTTTCTTTTATGAAAAGATTAAGTATTATTTTTTTCATATTTCTATGAATATTTTGCATCACGTTAAAACGATCAAAGCCGAGTCTTTTACATTCGTTCCTCCTGGTAAAGGACAACATTATAATATATTGTTTGGTTAGTCTTCTTGGGTCCTTTTTCATTTTACTGATACCGATAACATTATTTATATATTAGAATCCGTTTACTATCTTACACTTCTGTCACATTTGTTTTCGATTTCATTTCACATCTGGATCTTTCAGGAGAGTGTAAGTATTAAATTTTATTGATTATCGTTCTCTCCATTCATTATACAGTAAGACTATTAATGTAACTACGTAAGAACTAATGAACGGTTTACCAACTATCTTTGCCATTTTTACATGAGATTTCAAGAACGGGTCAAGGTCTTCTAAATGTTTTTTTAAAAGAATGAAATTTTAAAAATATATTGCTAAAATAATAGATTTCTCATAGATAATAAAAGGAAAGCAATTTAGATGTATTTGTAACTTCTATAATCGTACTTTGGTTTCCTGAAAACCAAATATAGTTTTATTTTTTGAGTGTTTCTGAATCTCTTACTTTCTGTCAGCTTGTCAAAGTGACAACAATATTATTTATCTGTTGGTTATTCTTCTTGAGTAAGATTCCATGCAAATTATTCATGATACCATTAACTATATATATATATATATATATATATATATATATATATATTCATAAACGAATCTTTTTCACATCTTACGTTCATATTAATTTTTTTCTCTTTTAATTCTCATCTTCTACATTCAAAAGCATGTAAGTATTTAATTTTATTGATTTTCCTTCTCTTCTGTTATTAATACAGTGAGATTACACTGGGGAACACTCATTTTGTTGCATTAAAAAAAAATACTTTTTTCTAGTCAATTTGAATATGTAGATTTTAATTTTAAAGTCGGTTTTTGTCTGCAAGCTACAGATTTCATGCATTTGACATTTTTTATTTTTCGTTATTTTAACAAATTCCTACATTAATCAAAATTCTTCTGTTCACTTTAATCTTAAAACGGCAAAAAAGTCATTTAAAATATTTATTGAAGAAAAAGATAGAGAATTAAAAAATTTTATGAGTAAATTAAATTATTATCTAGTGTTGATCGTGCCATATTTTCATTAGTTTTTATCTGAATGTGTATTTTATCCAGGAAGGAATTTGCGTTTGTAACTTTTGCGTTTGTACACTTTATCTTGGCAATCTCGTTTAATGCTCCAGCAGTAGTCAGCCATCATGCTTTTGTTCCAGCGCCCTTGGTAACGTTCTTCCATGATCTTTAGGTCTTGGTGGAATCGTTCTCCTTGTTCGTCACTTACAGCTCCCAGATTGTTAGGGAATTTATCAAGGTGGCTGTTCAAAAAATAAAGCTTGATGCTCATGTTGCACCCGAGATCACGAAAAGCGAGGAGCATTGTGTTCACAAGATCACAGTAGTTTTTCCGCTTTATAGTTTCCGAGAAGTTCTGAACAACTGACAACGAACCAAAAGATAAATGCTGCTCTTGCTTTTTCCAAGCATTCATCTTAGCAACAAACTGATTATCACGAAATAGTTTCAATTTTGGGCCATCAAACACACCTGTTGTTTTTTAACTAAACCCTGTTGAATTGTTCAATGATAACCTTGTAAAGTCTTTGATTTGTGTTGAAAAATCACTTGCGGTTTCAAAGGGCTTTAATAATTGCTGAAAGAGGAACTTTCTAGTATGAATTTAAGGCTGTTTTTATGTTATTTGGCATATGATATTGCTTTTGGCAGCTTTAAGTTTCACGGATAGGCCTTGTTCTTTTGACCCAATGTTTGTCGTCACTGCTTTTCATACAAAGGAACATGGAATGGTAAAACCTTTTGTTGTCCAAGAAGAAAATTGACTTTATTTTTAAGTCCACACAAATGATCCAATTGTGCTCATGATATTTTAATAAGTCCATGACTATTCTCACATCATCATAGTCTTCTCGCAAATGCACAGAATGACCGATAGGTACCGCTCCATAAACATTGCCATTATGTAAAAGAACACACTTTAGACTACGTTTTGAACTGTCCAAAAAGAGTCTCCATTCGGCAGGATTATAGTAAGATACACCCAGTTCTTTAAGAAGCCCTGGAATGTCATGGCAGTAAACAAAATGTTTGTCTTCTGAAAAGAAAGCTACAAAAAGTTGGTCACGATTTCTAAAATATGAAACTTTAACAGAGTGATCAACAAGATTTCTACTTTGTAATCTTGATGCCAAAACCTCTGCTGCTTTTTTTGAAAGGCCCAAATCTCGCACTAAATCATTTTAATTCAACTTGCAGAAGAGGCTTAGGGGTGGAAAAAGGTTCAGAGTCTGAAGAACAATTCTCCGACGACGAACATTTTTCTGCCACTTCACTGTCACTACTATTTTGTTTGTTTGTATCATCTTCAATGTCTTTATCGTCTAATGAAGGTAAGCCTTTAAATATTGGAACAGGAACTTCTCTAGAGTGGGGAGTAGGCCGAATAGCTGAGGGAATGTTTGGATACGTAATTTTATGTCGGTTTTTTTTTTCCAACTCCCGATGTGTTTACCATGCAGAAATAACAGTCAGTTAAATGATTGGTTGGTTCACGCCAAACCATCGGAACTCCAAAAGGTAGACTTTTACGTTTTCCTTTGGTCCAGTCTCGAAGCATTTCTTCACAATTGTGACACACAACATGAGGCGCCCATTGCTTGTCTTGGTCACCAAGATGAACTTCAAAATATGCCTTGTAAGCACGCTTGACAAAGGAGGATACATTACGTTTTTGACGATTTAGTGTGTAGCATCCACATATGTAGCAGAAGGCATTAGGCTTGTTTCTGCAATGATTTCTCTAATAGAAGCCATGTTTAAACTGAAACAAATGATAAATTATAATTTAATTATAAAAATACAAAAATTTATAAAATTATATGGACATGAAAATGCTTATATATGGTTTACGTAAGTTCACATTGTAAAATTTCACTAACCTCCAAATTGCATGCAAACTAAAGCTTGTAGAGAAAAACTAATTTCAGATTTGAAATCAGCGCCTAAAGTTCTATCAAAATTTGTTAAAATATTCCATGCAACTGAAAATTATTTAAAATTTGTTCCCCTGTGTTATTAATGTATCTACGTAAGAAGTAATCACTCGTTTACCTATTATCTTTGCCATTTTTACATGAGTGTTGAAGAACCGCTCTATGGACGATTGAAAAATTTCTCGAAACATTGTTAAATTAATAGGCTATATATAGATATTAAAACGGTACCACTTCACAAATATCCGTAACTTCTCCCCTTTCTTTTATGAAAAGATTAAATAGAATTTTTTCATATTTCTATGAATATTTTGCATCACGTTAAAACGATCAAAGCTGAGTCTTTTACATTCGTTCCTCCTGGTAAAGGACAACATTATAATATATTATTTGGTTAGTCTTCTTGGGTCCCTTTTCATTTTACTGATACCGTTAACATTATTTATATATTAGAATCCGTTACTATCTTACTCTTCTATCACCTTTGTTTCGATTTCAATTCACATCTTGATCTTTCAACAGCTTGTAAGTATCTAACCTTTATTGATTATCCTTCTCTCCATCCATTTATGCAGTAAGATTTTTAACGTAACTACGTAAGAAGTAATCAACCGTTTACCATATATGATCTATGCCACTTTTACTCGTATATTCACAATAGCTCTATGGCGTTTCATGTTTTTAAATCGAACGAAAATCTACTTAATATTATTGTGAAACTAGTAGAGTAAATATAGAAATAAAAGAATATTTATATGTTGAAATGTTTGTAACTTCTATCCTTTTGTTTCTGATAAAATTAAATATAATTTATCATCTTTTTATCATATCCTTTGACTCTTTCTTTAAAACATTAAAATGAGAATATTTGCCATTCTGTCCTCTAGGAAAGAGACAGCAATGTAATTTATTGTTTGTTTATTCTTGTTGTCTAATTTTTTATATTAATTATTCATGATACCGTTAAAAATATTTATATAAACGAATCTTTTTGCTTATCTTGCCTTCTTTAATTTCTTTCTTTCGCTTTTATTCTCATTTGTAACATTCAACAGCATGTAAGTACATAATTTTATTGATTTCTCTTTTTTCCAATCATCTATAGGGTGATATTATTAATGTATATACGTAAAATATAATGAACGGTTTAGTGCTGTATCTTTGCCATTTTCACATGAGTTTTCAAAAACGGGTCTAGACATTTAAATGTTTTTTAAAAGAATGGAATTCTTTAAAAATATTATTAAATTAATAGATTTATTATAGATAATAAAATGAAAGCAATGTAGAGGTATTCTTAACTTCTATACTTTGATTCCATAAAAATCAAATATAATTTTATTCTTTTAGTGTTTCGTTAAAACTTTGAAATCAGAAACTTTGCTATTCTGTCCGCTTGGATAGAGACGAAAATTTAATTTAATGTTTGGTTATTCTTCTTGAGTAAGATGTCTTTTAAATGTTTTTTTGAAACGAATGAAATTTTTAAAAAATATATTGTTAAATTAATAGAATTTTTATAGATAATAAAAGGAAAGCAATTTAGAAGTATTCTTAACTTCTATACTATGATTCCATAAAAATCAAATATAATTATATTCTTTTAGTGTTTCGTTAAAACTTTTAAATCAGAAACTTTGCTATTCTGTCCGCTTTGAAAGAGACGAAAATTTAATTTAATGTTTGGTTATTATTCTTGAGTAAGATGTCATATTAATTATTCATGATACCGCTAACATTACTAATGTAAACGAATCTTTTACTCATCTTACGTTAATATTAAATTTCTTTCGCTTTCAATTCACATCAGGATTCTAAAAAGCTTGTAAGTATTAAATTTTATTGATTATCCTTCTCTCCATTCATTATACAGTAAGACTATTAATGTAACTACGTAATAACTAATGAACGGTTTGCCACCTATCTTGGCCATTTTTACATGAGATTTCAAGAACGGGTCCAGGTCTGATAAATGTCTTTTAAACGAATGAAATTTTAAAAAAAATATATTGTTAAATTAATAGATTTATTATAGATAATAAAAGGAAAGCAATCTAGAAGTATTCGTAACTTCTATACTATGATTCCATAAAAATCAAATATAATTATATTGTTTTAGTGTTTCGTTAAAACTTTTAAATCAGAAACTTTGCTATTCTGTCCGCTTTGAAAGAGACGAAAATTTAATTTAATGTTTGGTTATTATTCTTGAGTAAGATGTCATATTAATTATTCATGATACCGCTAACATTACTAATGTAAACGAATCTTTTACTCAACTTACGTTAATATTAAATTTCTTTCGCTTTCAATTCACATCAGGATTTTAAAAAGCTTGTAAGTATTAAATTTTATTGATTATCCTTCTCTCCATTCATTATACAGTAAGACTATTAATGTAACTACGTAATAACTAATGAACGGTTTGCCACCTATCTTGGCCATTTTTACATGAGATTTCAAGAACGGGTCCAGGTCTGATAAATGTCTTTTAAACGAATGAAATTTTAAAAAATATATATTGTTAAATTAATAGATTTATTATAGATAATAAAAGGAAAGCAATCTAGAAGTATTCGTAACTTCTATAATCGTACTTTGGTTTCTGAAAAACCATATATGGTTTTATTCTTTCAGTGTTATACAAATCTGAATCTTTGCCATTCTGTCCTCTTGGAAAGAGACGACAATATAATATATATCTTATTTTTTTCTTGAGTAAGATGTCATAAATACATACATATATATAAAGGAATCTTCGTCTGATCTTACGTTCATATTAAATTTATTTTGCTTTTTAATTTGCATCTGGAACATTCAACAGTGTGTAAGTATTTAATTTAATTTTATTGATTATCCTTCTCTCCATTCATCTATGCAGTCAGATTATTAATGTATCTACGTAAGAAGTAATGAACGTATTCCATCGTTTCTTAGCGATCTTTACATGAGTTTTCCAGAACGGCTCTAGGACTTCAAAATGTTTTTAAAACAAATGAAATTTTAAAAAAAATATTGTTAAATTAATAGATTTATTATAGATAAGAAAAAGAAATCAATTTAGATGTATTCGTAACATCTATAATCGTACTTTGGTTTCCTGAAAACCAAATATACTTTTATTTTTTGAGTGTTTTGTTAAAACATTCAAATCTGAATCTTTTACTTTCTGTCAGCTTGTCAAAATGACAACAATATAATTTATCTGTTGGTTATTCTTCTTGAGTAAGATGCTATACTAATTATTCATGATACCCTTAACAATATATATATTCATAAACGAATCTTTTTTCTCATATTACTTTCATATTATTTTTTTTCTGTTTTAATTCTCATCTGGATCATTCAACAGCATATAACTATTTAATTTTATTAATTTCTCTTCTCTACATTCATCAATACAGTGAGATTATTAATGTATCTACGTAAGAAGTAATCACCCGTTTACCTATTATCTTTGCCATTTTTACATGAGTGTTGAAGAACCGCTCCATGGACGATTGAAATTTTCTCGAAGCATTGTTAAATTATTAGGCTAACGATAGATATTAAAACGGTACCCCTTCACAAATATCCTTATCTTCTTCCCTTTCTTTTATGAAAAGATTAAATAGAATTTTTTCATATTTCTATGAATATTTGCATCACGTTAAAACGATCAAAGCTGAGTCTTTTACATTCGTTCCTCCTGGTAAAGGACAACATTATAATATATTGTTTGGTTAGTCTTCTTGGGTCCTTTTTCATTTTACTGATACCGATAACATTATTTATATAACAGAATCCGTTTACTATCTTACGCTTCTGTCACATTTGTTTTCGATTTCATTTCACATCTGGATCTATCAGGAGAGTGTAAGTATTAAATTTTATTGATTATCGTTTTCTCCATTCATTATACAGTAAGACTATTAATGTAACTACGTAAGAACTAATGAACGGTTTACCAACTATCTTTGCCATTTTTACAGGAGATTTCAAGAACGGGTCAAGGTCTTTTAAATGTTTTTTAAAAGAATGAAATTTTTAAAAAATATATTTTTAAATTAATAATTTATTATAGATAATAAAAGTAAAGCAATTTAGAAGTATTCGTAACTTCTATAATCGTACTTTGGTTTCTGAAAAACAAAATATGGTTTTATTCTTTGAGTGTTTCTTTAAAACTTTCAAATCTGAATCTTTGCCATTCTATCCGCTTGGAAAGAGACGACAATATAATATAATATCTTATGTTTTTTATTTTCTTGAGTATGATGCCATACTAATTATTCATGATACCCTTAAAAAATATATATTCATAAACTAATCTTTTTCTCATCTTACGTTCATATTAAATTTTTTTCTCTTTTAATTCTCATCGTCTACTTTCAACAGCATGTAAGTATTTAATTTTATTGATTTCCCTTCTCTTCTCTCATCTATACTATACAGTAGGGATTATTAATGTATCTACGTAAGAAGTAATCACCCGTTTACCTATTTTCTTTGCCATTTTTACATGTGTGTTGAAGAACCGCTCCATGGACGATTGTAAATTTTCTCGAAATATTGTTAAATTAATAGGCTATATATAGATAGTAAAACGGTACCCCTTCACAAATATCCGTAACTTCTTCCCTTTCTTTTATGAAAAGATTAAGTATTATTTTTTTCATATTTCTATGAATATTTTGTATCACGTTAAAACGATCAATGCTGAGTCTTTTACATTCGTTCCTCCTGTAAAGGACAACATTATAATATATTGTTTGGTTAGTCTTCTTGGGTCCTTTTTCATTTTACTGATACCGATAACATTATTTATATAATAGAATCCGTTACTATCTTACTCTTCTATCACCTTTGTTTCGATTTCAATTCACATCTTGATCTTTCAACAGCTTGTAAGTATCTAACCTTTATTGATTATCCTTCTCTCCATCCATTTATCCAGTAAGAATTTCATTTAACTACTAAGGAAGTAATCAACCGTTTACCATATATGATCTATGCCACTTTTACTAGTGTATTCACAACAGCTATAGGGCGTTTCATGTTTTTAAATCGAAAAAAAATCTACTTAATATTGTTGTGAATCTAGTAGACTAAATATATAAAATAAAGGAATATTTATATTTTGAAATGTTTGTAACTTCTATCCTTTTGTTTCTGATAAATTAAATATAATTTATCATCTTTTTATCATATCCTTTGACTCTTTCTTTAAAACATTAAAATCAGAATATTTGCCATTCTATCCTCTCGGAAAGAGACAGCAATGTAATTTATTTTTTGTTTATTCTTGTTGACTAATTTTTTATATTAATTATTCATGATACCGTTAAAAATATTTATATAAACGAATCGTTTTATTATCTTGCCTTCATATTTAATTTCTTTCGCTTTTAATTCTCATTTGGAACATTCAACAGCATGTAAGTACATAATTTTATTGATTTCTCTTCTTTCCAATCATTTATACAGTGATATTCTTAATGTATGTACGCAAAATGTATTGAACGGTTTAGTGCTGTATCTTTGCCATTTTCACATGAGGTTTCAAGAACGGGTCTAGATATTTAAATGACTTTTAAAAGAATGGAATTTTTAAAATTATTATTAAATTAATAGATTTATTATAGATAATAAAATGAAAGCAATTTAGAAGTATTCTCAACTTCTATACTTTGATTCCATAAAAATCAAATACAATTTTATTCTTTTAGTGTTTCGTTAAAACTTTTAAATCCGAAACTTTGCTATTCTGTCCGCTTGGAAAGAGATGACAATTTAATTTAATGTTTGGTTATTCTTCTTGAGTAAGTTGTCATATTAATTATTTAAAGTACCGCTAACATTACTAATGTAAACGAATCTTTTTCTCATCTTACGTTAATATTAAATTTCTTTCGCTTTCAATTCTCATCTGGAACATTCAACAGTTTGTAAGTATTAAATTTTATTGATTATCTTTTGCTCCATTCATTAAACAGTAAGATTATTAATGTAACTACGTAAGAACTAATGAACGGTTTGCAACCTATCTTTGCCATTTTGACATGAGATTTGAAGAACGGGTCCAGGTCTTATAAATGTTTTTTAAACGAATGAAATTTTTAAAAAATATATTGCTAAAATAATAGATTTCTTATAGATAATAAATGGAAAACAATTTAGAAGTATTCGTAACTTCTATAATCGTACTTTGGTTTATTAGAAACCAAATATGGTTTTATTCTTTGAGTGTTTCTTTAAAACATTCAAATCTGAATCTTTGCCATCTGTCAGCTTGGAAAAGCCGCAACGATATAATTTATCTGAAGGTTTTTTTTTTCCTTCAGTATGTTGTCATAAATATATATAAAGGAATCCTCGTCTGATCTCACGTTCATATTAAATTCCTTTGGCTTTAATTCTTCTTATTTGGAAAATTCAACAGATTATGAGTATTTAATTTTATTTATTTCCCTTTTCTCCAATCATCTATACAGTGAGATTAGTAATGTAGTACGTAAATGTAATGAACGAATTATCGCGGTATCTTTGCCAATTTTATCTGAGGTTTCAAGAACCGCTCTATGAACAATTGAAAATTTTCTCGTAACATTGCTAAATTAATAGGTTATATATAGATATTAAAACGGTACCCTTAACAAATATCCTTAACTAATTCCCTTTCTTTTATGAAAAGATTAAGTATTATTTTTTTCATATTTCTATGAATATTTTGCATCACGTTAAAACGATCAAAGCTGAGTCTTTTACATTCGTTCCTCCTGGTAAAGGACAACATTATAATATATTGTTTGGTTAGTCTTCTTGGGTCCTTTTTCATTTTACTGATACCGATAACATTATTTATATAATAGAATCCGTTTACTATCTTACGCTTCTGTCACATTTGTTTTCGATTTCATTTCACATCTGGATCTTTCAGGAGAGTGTAAGTATTAAATTTTATTGATTATCGTTCTCTCCATTCATTATACAGTAAGACTATTAATGTAACTACGTAAGAACTAATGAACGGTTTACCACCTATCTTTGCCATTATTACATGAGATTTCAAGAACGGGTCAAGGTCTTCTAAATGTTTTTTAAAAGAATGAAATTTTTAAAAAATATATTGCTAAAATAATAGATTTCTCATAGATAATAAAAGGAAAGCAATTTAGATGTATTTGTAACTTCTATAATCGTACTTTGGTTTCCTGAAAACCAAATATAGTTTTATTTTTTGAGTGTTTTTTGAATCTCTTACTTTCTGTCAGCTTGTCAAAGTGACAAAATATTATTTATCTGTTGGTTATTCTTCTTGAGTAAGATTCCATGCAATTATTCATGATACCATTAACTATATATATATATATATATATTCATAAACGAATCTTTTCACATCTTACGTTCATATTAATTTTTTTCTCTTTTAATTCTCATCTTCTACATTCAAAAGCATGTAAGTATTTAATTTTATTGATTTTCCTTCTCTTCTCTTATCAATACAGTGAGATTATTAATGTATCTACGTAAGAAGTAATCACCCGTTTACCTATTATCTTTGCCATTTTTACATAAGTGTTGAAGAACCGCTCTATGGACGATTGAAAAATTTCTCGAAACATTGTTAAATTAATAGGCTATATATAGATATTAAACGGTACCCCTTCACAAATATCCGTAACTTCTCTCCTTTCTTTTATGAAAAGATTAAATAGAATTTTTTCATATTTCTATGAATATTTTTGCATCGCTTTAAAACATCAATGCTGAGTCTTTTACATTCGTTCCTCCTGTAAAGGACAACATTATAATATTGTTTGGTTAGTCTTCTTGGGTCCTTTTTTTCATTTTACTGATACCGATAACATTATATATAATAGAATCCGTTACTATCTTACTCTTCTATCACCTTTGTTTCGATTTCAATTCACATCTTGATCTTTCAACAGCTTGTAAGTATCTAACCTTTATT
The DNA here is from genome assembly GCA_018389105.1 of Nautilus pompilius. Lineage (NCBI taxonomy): Eukaryota > Metazoa > Mollusca > Cephalopoda > Nautilida > Nautilidae > Nautilus > Nautilus pompilius. The sequence goes on from JACATO010001612.1 coordinate 37,089, forward strand.
GATTATCCTTCTCTCCATCCATTTATCCAGTAAGAATTTCATTTAACTACTAAGGAAGTAATCAACCGTTTACCATATATGATCTATGCCACTTTTACTAGTGTATTCACAACAGCTATAGGGCGTTTCATGTTTTTAAATCGAACGAAAATCTACTTAATATTATTGTGAAACTAGTAAAATAAATATAGAAAATAAAAGAATATTTATATTTTGAAATGTTTGTAAATCTCTATCCTTTTGTTTCTGATGAAATAATAAAATATAATTTATCATCTTTCTATCATATCCTTTGACTCTTTCTTTAAAACATTAAAATGAGAATATTTGCCATTCTGTCCTCTAGGAAAGAGACAGCAATGTAATTTATTGTTTGTTTATTCTTGTTGTCTAATTTTTTATATTAATTATTCATGATACCGTTAAAAATATTTATATAAACGAATCGTTTGCTTATCTTGCCTTCTTATTAATTTCTTTCGCTTTTAATTCTCATTTGTAACATTCAACAGCATGTAAGTACATAATTTTATTGATTTCTCTTTTTTCCAATCATCTATAGGGTGATATTATTAATGTATGTACGTAAAATATAATGAACGGTTTAGTGCTGTATCTTTGCCATTTTCACATGAGTTTTCAAAAACGGGTCTAGACATTTAAATGTTTTTTAAAAGAATGGAATTCTTTAAAAATATTATTAAATTAATAGATTTATTATAGATAATAAAATGAAAGCAATGTAGAGGTATTCTTAACTTCTATACTATGATTCCATAAAAATCAAATATAATTATATTCTTTTAGTGTTTCGTTAAAACTTTAAATCAGAAACTTTGCTATTCTGTCCGCTTTGAAAGAGACGAAAATTTAATTTAATGTTTCGTTATTATTCTTGAGTAAGATGTCATATTAATTATTCATGATACCGCTAACATTACTAATGTAAACGAATCTTTTACTCATCTTACGTTAATATTAAATTTCTTTCGCTTTCAATTCACATCAGGATTTTAAAAAGCTTGTAAGTATTAAATTTTATTGATTATCGTTCTCTCCATTCATTATACAGTAAGACTATTAATGTAACTACGTAATAACTAATGAACGGTTTGCCACCTATCTTGGCCATTTTTACTTGAGATTTCAAGAACGGGTCCAGGTCTGATAATTTTTTTTTAAACGAATGAAATTTAAAAAAAAAAATATATTGTTAAATTAATAGATTTATTATAGAAAATAAAAGGAAAGCAATTTAGAAGTATTCGTAACTTCTATAATCGTACTTTGGTTTCTGAAAAACCATATATGGTTTTATTTTTTTCAGTGTTATACAAATCTGAATCTTTGCCATTCTGTCCTCTTGGAAAGAGACGACAATATATAATATATCTTATGTTTTTTCTTGAGTAAGATGTCATAAATACATACATATATAAAGGAATCTTCGTCTGATCTTACGTTCATATTAAATTATTTTGCTTTTTAATTTGCATCTGGAACATTCAACAGTGTGTAAGTATTTAATTTATTAATTTCTCTTCTCTACATTCATCAATACAGTGAGATTATTAATGTATCTACGTAAGAAGTAATCACCCATTTATCTATTATCTTTGCCATTTTTACGAGTGTTGAAGAACCGCTCCATGGACGATTGTAAATTTTCTCGAAACATTGTTTAAATTAATAGGCTATATATAGATAGTAAAACGGTACCCCTTCACAAATATCCGTAACTTCTTCCCTTTCTTTTATGAAAAGATTAAGTATAATTTTTTCATATTTCTATGATTTTTGCATCACGTTAAAACGATCAAAGCTGAGTCTTTTACATTCGTTCCTCCTGGTAAAGGACAACATTATAATATATTCTTTGGTTAGTCTTCTTGGGTCCTTTTTCATTTTACTGATACCGATAACATTTTATATTAGAATCCGTTTACTATCTCGCTTCTGTCACATTGTTTTTTATTTATATCACATCTGGAACTTTCAGGAGAGTGTAAGTATTAATTTTATTAATTTATCGTTCTCTCCATTCATTATCCAGTAAGACTATTAATGTAACGACGTAAGAACTAATGAACGGTTTACCAACTATTTTTGCCATTTTTACAGGAGATTTCAAGAACGGGTCAAGGTCTTCTAAATGTTTTTAAAAGAATGTAATTTTTAAAAAATATTATTGTTAAATTAATAGATTTATTATAGATAATAAAAGGAAAGCAATTTAGAAGTATTCTAACTTCTATAATCGTACTTTGGTTTCTTAAAAACCAAATATGGTTTTATTCTTTGAGTGTTTCTTTAAAACATTCAAATCTGAATCATTTACTTTCTGTCAGCTTGTCAAAGTGACAAAAATATAATTTATCTGTTGGTTATTCTTCTTGAGTAAGATGCCATACTAATTATTCATGATACCCTTAACAATATATATATTCATAAACGAATATTTTTCTCATCTTACGTTCTTCTTATTTTTTTTCTGTTTTATTTCTCATCTTGATCACTCAACAGCATATAACTATTTAATTTTATTGATTTCCCTTCCCTACAATCATCAATACAGTGAGATTATTAATGTATCTACGTAAGAAGTAATCACTCGTTTACCTATTATCTTTGCCATTTTTACATAAGTGTTGAAGAACCGCTCCATGGACGATTGAAAATTTTCGCGAAACATTGTTAAATTATTAGGCTAAAGATAGATATTAAAACGGTACCCCATAACAAATATCCTTAACTTCCCTTTCTTTTATGAAAAGATTAAATAGAATTTTTTCATATTTCTATGAATATTTTGCATCGCGTTAAAACGATCAAAGCTGAGTCTTTTAGATTCGTTCCTCCTGTAAAGGACAACATTATAATATATTGTTTGGTTAGTCTTCTTGGGTCCCTTTTCATTTTACTGATACCGATAACATTATTTATATAATAGAATCCGTTTACTATCTTACTCTTCTATCACCTTTTTTTTCCATTTCAATTCACATCTTGATCTTTCAACAGCTTGTAAGTATCTAACCTTTATTGATTATCCTTCTCTCCATCCATTTATGCAGTAAGATTTTTAACGTAACTACGTAAGAAGTAATCAACCGTTTACCATATATGATCTATGCCACTTTTACTCGTATATTCACAATAGCTCTATGGCGTTTCATGTTTTTAAATCGAACGAAAATCTACTTAATATTATTGTGAAACTAGTAGAGTAAATATATAAATAAAAGAATATTTATATTTTGAAATGTTTGTAACTCCTATCCTTTTGTTTCTGATAAAATTAAATATAAATGTATCATCTTTCTATCATATCCTTTGACTCTTTCGTTTAGTCATTAAAATCAGAATATTTGCCATTCTGTCCTCTCGGAAAGAGACAATAATGTAATTTATTGTTTGTTTATTCTTGTTTAGTAATTTGTGATCGTATTTATTCATGATACCGTTACTAATATTTATGTAAACGGATCTTTTTTCTTATCTTATGTTTATATTAAATTTCTTTCGCTTTTATTTCTTATCTGGAACATTCATCAGGGAGTAAGTATTTAATTTTATTTATTATCCTTCTCCAATCATCAATGCAGTGAGATTATTAATGCAACTACGGAAGTCGTAATCAACAGTTTACTTTCATTTAAATTATGACACTTTTACATGAGGTTCTATGAACAATTTATGGCGTATTCTTTGTTAAATCGAATTAATTACTGTTGCCAAATTTTGCTACTTTAATGGCTACATATATATTATGAAATTATTGCCCATTGTAAATAATCGTAACTTTGTGTAGTTTGTAGAAAAATGTAATATTATTTCTGCATCTTTTTTCACTATTCTCTGTCCGTTTCCTCAAATTTTCAAAAACGGGATCAGTTTCATTTTCGACTTGAATGGAGACTACAGTTTAATTTATTGTTTGTTTATTTTTCATGAATAAAATGTTATAAAAATTAGTGATGATAACACAAACATCATTGATACTAAACAATCTCTATCCTATCTTTCACTTATACAATTATTTCTTCTGCTGTCATGTCACGTTTGGAATATTGAACACCTGTAAAAGTTAAAATGTTATGGCTTTCATTCTGTCCATTTTTCTGTAGAAACTGACATTTTATGTGAATAAATCAGAAGTGAATTTCAATTATGTAACTGAATTATTATATATTAAGCAAATATATGTTTACCAAATATAAAGAAAATTGATGATTTTGCAATACATATGAAGCCCGTGAACATCTATAAAAATATACAGATATTTACAAAGAAAATAAACTGACCGGAAAGGAACTGATTTGGCCAAATCAAAAGTATAAAATTACAGAGGAAATATACAAAATAACCGAGTCTCCACTTACATTTGTCTCAGTAAATGAAAATAAAATTTTGGAAAATTAATGAAGATTCATATTAATGCAAAATAGATTTTACATATGCAATAAATGACGGTTTCTGATTTGATCCTGGAATGTATTCAGTAAGAGTCAACACCGTGATTCTTAGTGCTGTTTTCATATGAATGAACCATGTAAAATTAAGGGCCACGCACATTTTTTTCTGCAAATATTTTGAAATCTATCATTCAGACTATCCTACGTTTACTAAAGAAGTATTTTTTTCAGAGATTCTATTACTAGCTTAAGATATCATATATCCTGATATAGTTTGGAAGGAATAAGAATTTCATATTATGTTTCTACTTATAAAGTTTTCCAATACAATTATATAAAAATTAACACTCCATTCTAATTGGTCAAATTAAGCACGAAAATTCATCAGCCTAATTTCACCTTTAGAGAGCACTGTCCAAAAATTAGGGGAAATTGTGCAGATTCTATTATCAGTGGAGTTTCTGAAATAAATCTGGATTTGGTGTATACACCAATGTGTATTTAATGTTTAGAATTGAATCTCACGTGAGTTTCCTTTTTATATTTGTTTTGAAAAGAATGTGCTAACTGGATTGTGAAATTCAATGATGTGGTGATATAACCTTCTATTATTGGTCCAATCATGAGAAATACATAAAATATAGCAGAATTTTCTATATTAAACATTTAGTGTTTAAATAAATAAATAAATAAGTTCTTTCTAAAATTTAATATTATATTTCCTTTGAAATAATAAGCAGCTGTATAATTTCATTTGTGTTAAACTCAATAATTGATAGAAAATACTTGAAATATCTATCATTTATTTAAAAAAAAACTGCTGCTTATCAGTTAGCGAAGCTCATATCTGGTGATGCTATTTACGTCCGGTCAGTTTAGGAATCATCTGTCAAAATGGCTTGTTAATAGGACCCTTTACTGATCTACTTTAAATTTAGCGTCTAAGAAAGAGGTGGACCATCTATAGGCTCCATAATTTTCATTATTATTATTATATTATTATTATTATTATTATTATTATTATTATTATTATTATTATTATTATTATTATTATTATTATTATTATTATTATTATTATTCTGTTTCTTAAAATTGATATACATGTGTTTCCTTAGTTTCAAATTTAAACTCTAAGAATTTTATATTAGTTCATGACAGAATAGATGATCAGACTCTTTACAGCAAAAGAAAAACCAAATTCTCCAAGTTTGCCGGAGCACGTGACTTTCCCTTCCAACTTTATATTAAAACCTGGTTTTTTGTTTGTAAGAAAAGTTTCATTTCTACGAATATTCTAATTTTTGCCAATATATAGTTCACATTTGGTAGTTGATTATTAAAAACAAATGACAATGTGTATAAAGAAATAAAGGCTTTCATTTCTTAAGAAAATATAGGAAAATGTATTCCTTCTCTTATTACATCCATAATTGAAATCACACGGAAAATTTTGTTTTGACTCACTTTAAGGAAAATCCACTTTGATAAAATTATAAAAGAGAATCATCTCCATATTTTATAAAACAAATGTCACAATAAATAGGTACATGACTGACCGAATAAGAAATATTTGTCATAAAGTCTGTCTTAATCATGGCACTCCTTGTAATTTTTAAAATTCCCTTTAGTCTCTTGAATAAAATAAACTTTCTTTCTTTTAAATCACAATTAAATTTGCCGATATTTATTTTATATTATTTTTCAAATAATCATTCTTGGTTTTTCTTTCATCTCACAATTTCAACGAACAACACAGTGGGTGAGTCTTTATTTCTCATTTGTGGGCTTTCTTCTCTTTCCATTAGTATTACAGATGATTTTATGAAACTAATATGCAGTTATCTCCTTAGATTTTCATATGAATTATATGTTACAATATTCAGTATTTAACAGAATGGTATTTATGATTAATTATCATCTTCATGCTAATTTTCATTATTTTTATAAAGAAACAGCATATTTTTTAAAGGTTTGTTATTCAGCTCAGTAGAGTTAATAAATAAATAAATGATTGTTTTGAAACTTGCTTTAGTCCAAATAACAAACTTTGAAATAAAGGGCTTCCTTTAAAATAATCTCTTAGTAGAAATATTAAATATAGACTCAAAATTTCATATATTACAATGCACATAAGCTGAGTTGTATAAGGCAGATTTTATCTTTATATTTATTTGTTACACCCTTGTATCTCAAAAAATGGAATATATTGTTTATTTTATATCTGAAATATTCATCCACGATTTTCTCAAAACGACTAACATTTCAATGCAATCAACTTCTAAATATTCTTTATTTTATCAATTTTTCTGTTCATTATTCCCTATATAATTATTTTTAATAACTTGTCTTTCATTATCGAAACATTTAAATTATTTCCGAAGATAAAGAATAAATATTGTTTTCATATTATTGAATACAAAGTGGATATTATCTCTTTAGAGAACCGGGAATCAATACTTGATTTGCTTGTATTCACAACCAAAACGCTTTAAATTCGTTTAATAAACCTCTCTAACGTTGTTTACACTGAGACCATCAGCAGCTACCTAATTAACCTTTTAATTTTTTTTTAATTCGCTGATGTGGAATCTGCTTCTATTATTCTTGGTCACGAAATTAATTTATGTGAATTATTATGCACACCTTTCTTTGAATATATATTTTGCTGCTACATAATTTAATTTTCTCCGAAAAATATACAACAATATATTTTCACTTGAGGTTACTTCAGAATCCAATGATTTTAATGAAAGATTTATTAATCAAAGAAAACTTTTCATATTCTATATACGCGTAATTTACAGACACCGTGTTTCCTAAAAATTTGATATGTTTTAAACTTTCCATTTTAATAATGTTATGTCAATTTATGAAAACATATTCACTCTATGTGGATTATGGGTGTCTTTTTCTAAAACTACTTATAATTATGATTTTTACAGAGATTGATTATCTTTAAGCTTCATTAACAGTTTTTATCTTCTTTATCTGTACTTTGAAAAAATTTACGCATGGATTTTCTCAATGATTCAATTAGAATAACATACATATTATGTCATGAAATAATAGGTGATCGCTTTCTTTAAGTCTGGGAGCATTCTCTTAAATTAGGATGCAAACTATGACATATATATTTTTCACTTCCTACAATAATATTGGAATATGTTTTTTGTTCAATGACTTGTATCCTAATTTTGTCTATGGGAGATAAATATTATTTATGTTATTATCTTTATGAAAATTCTTTCGTAATTGGTAAGAAATGCGCAATATATTGCGTACAACAATAGTATTCAGATGTGAAAATAAAAGTATTTAATTTTGAATAATTATATAAACAAAATTAATTTTAAAAGTATGATTTGGTTTCAACACAAATTGAGGAAGTTCCTGCAACTCAAATAATAAAGAACAACATATTTTCTTCCAGAAAATATCATTAAGACTACGTTAAGGATGGATAGCAAAATGAATCTTTGTCACACTGACCTCTTGAAGCTAGACAAAAGTTTAATATATTTGTTAATTTTCTAGCATAAAATTCCATATTAATTATATATAATACCGAAAGAATAATTCATTTCAAACTATTTTCCTACTATTGATATTTCACGTTAATACTAACAATAATTTCATTTTCAATTCACATCTGGAACATTGAAAACCAGTAAATGTTTATAGTTTATGGATTTCTTTGTTTGCATTTATCTGTAGAAACAGACATATAATTTGAATACATCAGAAGAGATCTTTAATGATGCATTTGAATTAGTATATATTAAACAAATATACCTTTATCAAATATAAAGAAACTGATGATTCTGCGACGCTTACGTAGGTCTGGGAAAATATACAGATACTTGCATAGAAAATAAATTTATTGTAAAGGAACTATTTCTCCAACTGAGAAGTATAAAAATGACAAAGGAAAAACACAAAATAACCGAGCCTTGTGTTAATAAATGAAAAAGGAAATGTTGGAAAATTATTGAAATTTCATATTTAATAAACAATAGTCTTTAGATTTACAATGAATAAAAGTTTCCGATTTGGCAGCTTGGAAGGTATTCAGGAAGAGTCACCCCTATAATTCTTAGTTCCTTCTTTAATAAAATGTAATAACTATGAACCAAATAAAATTATGAAACATGAAAAAAAGTGATCCTGCAAATATTCATAAAAACTATCATTGAGTACGTCTCACTTTTAATAGGGATAGCGTATATTATCGGTGATTCTATCTTAGCTTAATGATATCAGATGACCTGATATCACAGCTGGGGAAAAATAATGAATTCATATTCAGTATCTTCTTCTAAGAAAGTCCCAAAACAATTATTTTAAAATTAACAGCACATCTAATTAGTCAAATTTAGCACGAAAATCATTATCCCGATTGCATTTTTAAAGTGATAAGTCAATAAATTACGTAAATATATTGATCCTATACTTTATACTATCAGTAGGGGAATCTGAGATAAATCACACTCTTTTGGTGCATGACACTGGTATTTTTATGTTTAGAATTTATCTCACATGTGTGTGTCTGTTCTTTATGTTTGTTTTTTAAGGAAAAAATGGGTTAATGGATTGTGAGTGATTTGAATGAAATGTAGAAATCACATCTTGGACAAAAATTAAAAATTACTTGAAATGTAGAAAACATTTCTGCATTAAACATTTATTAATTGAAATAAAAAATATTCTACAAAATCTAATAACCACAGTTCTTTTGAAATTATTAGTAAGCAGTATAATTTATTTGTAAATTCAAAGAAGTCAATAACGGGAAAAATAATATTTGAAATGCGTATACTATATTGCTTACCTGCTGCATATCAGTTATCAGAGCCCAATATCCCGACATTTAAAATACACTTGGTCAATTTATGAATGTAAATTTCATAATTGCTTGGTAATAGTATCCTTCCCTGGTTAACTTCAAATAAGGGAGGAATAGAGAGGTGGATCAACTCTAGGTGCCATTAACTTTCATTTATATTCTGCTAACTGTAACTAATAATTTATTTACATAATGTTCCTAATTTGAAAATTAAATTCTAAGATTCTTACATAAGTTTATGGCAGAATTGTTAATCGGAAATTTTACAGCAGAAGGCATAAAATAAATAAATGATATTAATTGGAGGACATAACATCTTCACTTCCTCTTTTAATATTAAAACGTTTGTTTTCTTTTATATATAGGAATATTCTAATTTCAGAAATATCTTTATTGTTGTTAATGTATCGATCATCTTAGTAGTTCATTATTGAATTCACAATTAGATGGGCATGATAAAATAAGGCTTTTATTTTTGATGAAACACATATATGATGAATTTTGCCTTCTCGTATTGATAATCCTTAATTAAAATTACACGGAAAATCTTTTTTGATTCAAACAAAAGTCAGCTTTGGTAACATTTTAAAAGAGAATCATATTCTTATATTTGTAAAAGTCAGTATCAATAGATTCCTCATTGCCAGAAAAATAAATATTTACTATAAAGTCCGCATAAATCAGGAAAATTACGATGATTTTTTTGTTTTTTTTCTCTTGGATAAAATATTATATCTTTCAAACATTTTAAATCGCAGATAGATTAAAATTAGTCTATATTTATTGTAATGTTTGTTTCATCTCAATTTCAACCAAAAACACAGTTGGTAAGTCTTTACTTCTCATTTATCGGCTTTCTTCTCTCTATCCTTTCGTATTAACAGATGGTTTTTATACAACTAATCTGCATTTATCCCCTTGGATTTTTCATGATTTATATGTCACTAACTTCAGTTCATGTTTAAGAGTTCCTGGAGATTATCTATCATCTTCTAACTCTCTTCAAATATTTTATATAAAGAAACATCATATTTTTGGTAGGCTTGTTATTCAGTTTGAAGGAGTTAGTTAATAAATCAATGTTTGTTTTGAATCTTGCCTTAGTGAGAATAACAGATTTTGAAATAAAGGCTAAACTTTAAAATCCTCTCCTAATAGAAATAATAAATATATAGTCAGATTTTGATATTATTACAATTTACATAGTTGATTTGTATTTTAGGCAGTTTTTATTTTTATATTTATTTGTATATCTTTGACTATAGAAAATGTTGAATATATTTTTATCTTCTATATAAAAATATTCAACTACAGTTTTGTCAAAATGACTTAATATTTCAATCTAAGCAACTTCTAAATATTCTTTATTATATTAAGTTTTAGTGTTCATTTATCCATATTTAATTACTTATAGTAATTTTTCTATCATATTTAGAACATTTAAATTATTTCAGAAGATAAATAACGAATATCGTTTGCATATTATTGAAAGGATAAGTATTTATTCTGTACATAGAACCAGAAATCGATGCTGGATCTGCTTGTACTGCACAACAAAATAGATTTTAAGTTTACTTAATAAACCTCCCTAACTCTTATAATATTATGTCGATCGTCAGATATGTAATTTCCTATAACTTATAAAACATTACGATGAAGTTTTTCTATTTTCATATTCTCAGACAAAATTATTTTTTGTAAAATATTATCGCTATTTTCATTGAATATATATATTTCAATGTCCATAAATATCTGTTTGTTTGTAAAGAATTTAGCGATGATTTGCTACATTAAAAAAAATATCCAGCAAGATATTTTTTGTTGCGTTAATTTAAAAGACGTGAAGGATTTTATAAAGGAAGATTAGTTAAACACAAAATAATTTGTATATTCCCGACATATGCTTAAATTACAGCCTTCATGGTTCCTACAAATTTAGAATGTTTTATAAATGTCTCATTTAAATAATGGAATATTCGTTTTGTAGAATGTATTGATACTTTGTGAGTTTTGGTATCTTTCTAATTGCATTTATCATCTTGATTCAACATAGAGATAAATCAACATTAGGCTCTATTAACAGTTTTCATCTTCCCTTTTCTTTACTTTGAAAATTTGTAAACGCGGTCTTCATCAATGTAATCCGTTAAACTCCTTTGTTAAAATGTCATATTAGTATATGTTACAACAAATATTATTTTATTAACAATATTTCTTTTGTATTTTTTGTAATACATTTTAATTTATTTCATCTCGCATGTGGACGAAACTACACAGGGAGTAAGTGTTTAATATTTTATTGTTTATATTTCCCCATCGATACTGTAAATTTATATATTATCAAAATTCCTTACATTATTCACTTATTGATGATAAATATTCAAACCTTTGTATACAAATAGCGACGAAATATTTACACGCAGATCTCCATCGTTTGTATTTGTCCCTTAAAGATATCGACGATGTCACCTTCTTTAAGTGAAACCTTTATTTCGTTCTCCTCCTCTTCTACGTTGTCTCGCTGATTATCAATTATTCAAAATTCACATTTAAACCCTCGCTGTTGATAAATATTTTAGTTTTGATGGTTTCATTGATCTACCTGTCTGTGTTCGTTTACCATCGTTAATGTAATTGTTTTTATTAATTTACTTGTATAACTACTGAATACGGTTAGCCTCTCACATAAGATGGAGAATTTTTAACATATATTTGATCTGATTTTATGAAGCAACAGAAAGGGTAACGTGTAGCAGATGCGGATGAACATCTAATAATAAATATTTGGATGGTCGATCACCTGGTGGTTAGACTGTGGAGTTTGGTGGTTGAGGTCTCGAGTTAGATCCCTGTTGGTCCACATCTCTGACATGGTTTCTTCTCTTTCCTCTTTACCAGGGATCGACAGGGGCCTACTTCTGGCACTCCGGATTTCTTCCACATTAGAAAATGTAGTGCATTTTTTGGTCGCGTTTAGTCCGGGATAACGTTGTTTCTGCCCATCTGAAATGGGTCCCCTTGAACGGATCTTGATCCACACTCGCTTCTAATTTCGCTTTGGGAAGGGGTCTTTCCTGTTTCAGTGGTGACCCGATGGACAACTAGTGAAAATACTTTACTGTCACGATAAGAAAATCCAACACTGGAGGAACCAATTAAAAACAATTATGCAGACTATCAAAAGTCATTAGTTTTGTTATATTTTTATATGAAAAAGACGTGATTTTAATAACTGATGATACACTGAACCGATGGTGTATTTTATAGCTTCTTGTCTCTGCAAATCGATGATGAATCTTCAGCTGATTGTGTCAGGGCTTTCTGTTCCTGGAGAGGAAGTAAACGTTTGCTGAAAATTGCTCCCTTTTTGTTATGTGGATGTAGATATAGATTTTAAAATACATGGAATATAAAGACGGAGGTCCTAATTACCTACGTTATAATTTAGTTTATTAACGCTGTACGAGTTAAAGGCTGTAGGCAACATCATTGAAGAAAGGGAATCACACATCAGACAGTAATGTAAAAAAAACAAACATATGACGTCATGTATATCATATTAAAACAAGATAAATTAGTCTGGTCACGTGATTCTCCATCAGGTATCTTTAATCTGGATCTTCTTGTATTTATAGTTCTTTTCCGTGTCTTAGTATTGTAGCAAAAAATATTTCATTCCAAGGTTATATCCCTGATTGAACTTAAATTTCTGTTGTGTATAAAATCATTTTTTTCGCTGTGTGAAAACTGAAAAAAAATTAATAAAATGATCATTGTATAAAAATATTTGGTGTTTTTGTCGTTTCAGAGGAAATAAAGATTGGAAGGGAAGAAGAATTCGGATACGACCCTGGATTGGAATTAGGACTCAGAAAGTTGAACAACAGTTATAATCACCCACTGTAGTGTAGATGTGCTTGTTTAAGTGTAAAAGATGGTTTTTAATTTCAGGCTACAATTTAGCCTTCAAATTTAATTTGAGCTGAAGCTTCTTGTGTTAATTACTTCTGTGTATGATCTTTTGCTTATAGAATAAACCCTCTTAGTCCCTCTGTTGTCTCCTGTCGTTCATGAAGCAAGTAATATAGAAAAAAAGTCAAAGAAAACCAGAGTATCTGAATACTAAATCAGTTCTATCATGGTATAAATATCACGTCCGTTTTTACATTAATTAAATTATAATTATTTAAGAAATATATTTATATGGCTAAGATATTATCATATAAAAGCCGTGCATCTCAACTAGATGTCTTAGGAGATTATTTTTGTATTACAAAATGCACCTGAATGTTTATCCAAAGACTGTTTTTATAAGTTTACTCTTCTAGATTAAGTAATATAGAGGTTTTAATTAGAAAATAAGTCGCATCTGTTTCGATATCAGGCGACATTTTCCAAACATAAACAGTTTGCTTTGTTTCCTACAATACAACATTGATGTATTTCAGTGGAAAGATCTTTATTGGAAGTATTAATACATTATGGTTTATTATGTATTGAACGTTGGTGAAATATCCCTCTACCTTTTAAATCAACTTTTGATTTCTTTCCTTGTAATTTCAAAAATGTTTTTGTTTACTGTCACAAAAATAACAGGTTTATTCTCACATGATCTGATAATGTTTAGTTTACATTTCTATCATATTCCGCCCCCATCGTTCTTACTTTTGATAACTTTTCCTTCAAGTTTACGTATAAAACAACTTCAGCTATCTCAAATAAAGGTAGGAGAAATCTTTCGGATAAACGTCTGGTCGTCGGAAGAGAAGAAAACAATATGCACTGGTTACTTTTAAACGTATTTGTATTTTCTATGCGGTTCAGTTAAATCCAGAAAAAAACATTCTTTATTTTATTTCTCTGATATATTCCATATCCATCTCTTATTTCACGCAGGAATTGACCTCTGTGCTAACTTATAGAGCATTGTAGAATGCCTCAAATTGTCTCTGTTCTGTCAGATAAAGAAGTTCAGGGGAATCTTTGGACGGCCTCCATTTTCAATCTTCCTTATATTGCAATGATTCAGATTTTAAATTCGAGTATTCAGTGAATATAAACGACTTGAATTCATCAACAAAATCACCCCAATAGACACAATAACCACACGTAGATTCTCTAGTAATCCAGTAGCGTAAACCCTACACAGAAGCTCTACCATAGAGGAGTGAGACTGAACAACTAACGGTGAGTCTGTGGCTGAAATTACCTACATTTAAGTGTTAATAATGTGCAGGTGGCTGGTATCAGCTCGAATATCGCTGAGACGTATAACATAAGCGAACGATATGACAGGTAATTTAGTTTAACTGATATGGGATAAACAATTTTGAAAACCATTTACAGATTTTTGTTAATTATAGGAAGCAAACTACAGTTTATTTGAAAATATAATGGTTTACAGTCAACGGAATCAGATTTGTTTTATGTAAAATAAATCCTGATATTCACTGGCACTAATCAATCAAAATAAGGTTGGCAACTTTTATTGTCTTCGTTCTTTACCTTTTCTCTACGATTGCAAAAGAAACGTCCGCTCGGTTATTAGTATATTTTATTACCTGAGAAATGTCAACCAAAAATCTTCAGAGGCCTGTAGATTTCTGTTTTCATTGTTTTCAAGAGTAATCCTCTTTGATGATCAACGTCCTTAAAAACTCTTTGCCTTTGTGGCACAAAGAAATCTTCCATTAAGTGCATTTCTTCTTTGTGTCAAACTTTTCGCTGACTTTCGAGGTCAAAGATCATATTACGTCAGTGGCACAAGATCTCGGTAACCAAGCAAGTTACTTCGGTACGCTTGTCTGCCCTTGGGCGGAGGTCATGGTGAGCCAGTCAAGTGCTAACTACGGAACCTCCATCACGTGTCCCGGAAAAACCACTCCACCATCACCGTTCGGTATCTACCAACGGCTGCCCGGTAAGTAAACAGAAGAAAATTTCACTGTCTGGAATCTCCCTTCCATGGATAATGATTACCAGCAGCTAGTACCTTTCTGTAACTGCGTTAAGCGCTGACGGAAGAGTGGAGGCCACCGTCACAAGACTGATTTATGCAGCTCTTGGATCGTAAGAAACAGTACAGCGCAATCAATAATTGGCTCTTCAGCCTCCTAAAGGTCGTGACCGTCATTAGAAAATGCATCAAATGTCCAAATATAGTGAAAATAAACTGTCCAATTTTTTGGTTAAATTACCATTATTCCCTGCAGCACAATGTCGATTATTAGAATCCAATCTCTTGATGAACTGGTTTTATTTTGAATAGGTAGGTTTCTCCAGTATCAGCTGGCTACTGTAATTGTCTAAAATTTCCTTACTGCCTGACAGATGTTACCTACATTATCCCATCTCTGCACCTGTTTGATGAAGACAGGTCGCGGACACAGAAGCCCTGGTGCTCCACAACCGAGAATTTTAATTATTAAAAAAAAAAATGATGCTTTCTCTATGCTATTTTG
>JACATO010001613.1:0-142500 GCA_018389105.1 Nautilus pompilius
AGAGGGAGATTTCCTTTATTACCGGATATGACGTACGGATTTCCAAGGCCGCCGAGAGAATCGAGAGAGAGAGAGGAGCGAGTCGTGAGAGGGAGGGAGAGGAGAGGGGGAGAGAGAGGAGAGGAGAAGGGAGAGGAGAGGGCGAGAGAGAGAGGGAGAGAGAAGAGAGAGAGAGGGAGGGAGAGAGATGAGAGAGAGAGAGAGAGAGAGAGAGAGGGAGAGAGAGAGAGAGATATGATATCGCTTTTTAAAAAAAATTGATTTCTTGAAAATTAAAAAGAAAATTTAGAAACATTATTGATAGAGTTATGAAGGTTAAAACGGTATACGGTCGACTTTGTTTCTGTCAATGAAACACCGGATATTAAAGGCAGTAATTGGAAACATCAAATAGCTCCTACACATTTAATTAATATCATTTATTAACAAAATGTAGCCTGTGCTTATCGCTGGCTTTCTATAATTTCATTTTCTGTATTTGCCGGCAACAGATGCAAATTGGAAGCAAAATATATTTAAACAACAACAACACAGCACGAAAGTATTCGCCATCTGAACAACAGGATACTTCAAAAATGCGAGGCTGAAACATTTTCTGTGTGTGTGTGTGTGTTTGTGTGAGCGTATGTGTCTTGGTGTGTGTGTGTGTTTGTGTGAGCGTATGTGTCTGTGTGTGTGTGTGTGTGTTTGTGTGAGCGTATGTGTCTGAGTGTGTGTGAGTGTATGTGTGTGTGTGTTTGTGTGAGCGTATGTGTCTGTGTGTGTGTGTGTGTGTGTTTGTGTGAGCGTATGTGTCTCTGAGTGTGTGTGAGTGTATGTGTGTGAGTGAGTGTATGTGTGTGTGAGTGTGTGTGTGTGTTTGTGTGAGCGTATGTGTCTGAGTGTGAGTGAGGTATGTGTGTGTGAGTGTGTGTGTGTGTTTGTGTGAGCGTATGTGTCTGAGTGTGAGTGAGTGTATGTGAGTGTGTGAGTGAGTGTATGTGTGTGTGAGTGTATGTGTGTGTGAGTGTGTGTATGTGTGTGTTGTGTGTTGTGTGAGCGTGTGTCTGAGTGTGAGTGAGTGTATGTGAGTGTGTGTGTGAGTGATGTATGGTGAGTGAATGTATGTGTGAGTGTGTGAGTGTATGTGTGTGAGTGAGTGTATGTGTGCTTTTTTGCCAGCTATCAAAATGTTATTTATGGCTGACAAGCATTTCCTTCAAAAGAAGCCCACGTTGGAATAACTTCCCCGTTCTGATCTCCCTGGTGAAGACGGTCTGTCGCTGGAAAAACCCTAATGCACTGAAGCCTTTCTGAAACTTCGTCAGACAGTTGTTGGCATCCCATCTAATCCGAGCCCCACGCAGGCTGCACGCCTAGGAAAGAGAAGGCTCTGCGAAGTTTCAGCTGTTTACTTCCTGTTTTTCGTGTTCGCGCTCTTAACGGTAACGAGATCGAGAAATTTTGTCCAGTCAGTTAGCACTATCGATGTTTCGGGTGTTTTTGCATGGCCTGCAGACGCGCGGGCTATACGATGACGTTTTTTCATGGCCTACAGACGCGCGGGCTATACGATGACGTTTTTGCATGGCCTGCAGACACGCGGGCTATACGATGACGTTTTTTCATGGCCTGCAGACACGCGGGCTATACGATGACGTTTTTTTTATGGCCTACAGACGCGCGGGCTATACGATGGTGTTTTTTGTTGTTGTTTAGCCCTTAGACGTGCGCGATATCGAGTGCTTGGAGATGATGCGCGAGAATTTCATCTAACCCTCGTTCCAGAAGACTGCGACTAGCAGCAGCAGCAGCCCATCAGATTAAAACAAAACAAGAAAAAAACACTTCGGCATTTTCCTCATCAATACCCGGGGGAAATAATACACTCAGGTTAATGGAAAACGGGTTTTTTCTCTAATTAATTATATATATATTTTTTTTTTCGCCTGACGATCTAGTTTTGCTTGTCCGCTCCTTTTTTTTCTGTCCCTCCCGAAAACCGCCGAATTCTTTATAAATGGAATATATGACTCGGAGAAAAGGAAAAAGCGACTAGAAACCATATTGAAGGTAAAGAAGATCCGACTGGAAAATAACAAACTCTCCCAACCTCTTATTTTTTTTTTTTTTGTGTGTCCCCGTGACCGATAGAGAATTTTTTCTTTTTTTTAAAATCGCCCTGTACAGCGCCTCTAGCGGGCTGTTGGCTGTCGAGCACCTGCGAGGTTAGAACTGAACAGTTATCGATCGTATAGAACGGATTCATTTCGACCTGTTGAAATTTTTTCCGAACGACCGATTATTTAAAAAATAAAAATTTAATTCACACACACCACACACACACACACACACACCACACACACACACACACACACACACACCCACACACACACACACACACACACACACACACACAACACACCAAACACACACATAGAGGAATAACGGCAAGGCACAGACCACTCCTTATCGCCATACATTATGATAGGCAAGAGAAAACACTACGACCCCTTTTCGCCTTTCGGACACTTTCATCCCTTCCGATGAGTCCAGGACATCGGTATGGATGAGGCACCCGCCCAGCATCTAGATTGTTGGCTATATGGTAGACTGTCCGCTATGATGCTGGGTAATATTGGCGTTGCTCACTGGGCAGTCGTGGCTGGAGGTCTGTAAATAAACCACCTTTCTTACGTGTTTATGCTAATGGCCGTCCATAAAGGACAGACCAAATGCTCGAGAGTCAGAACATTAAAACTCCGCCATAACTTGGTCGATCACTGGGCATATATCCCATTGATCACGTGTGGATTATCCCTGACCGACATCTAAGAAAGTACACTTGTGAACCTAGTTTCTGGGACTTCCTAATATAGATTATGCGCAGACCAGGATGGTGGATGGCATCGGTACAAAGTGTTCAGCTCAGCAATGTTCTTTCAGACTTGGTTAGTTATCTACGTATGCCATGGCATTGAATTTTAAACCCAAGGTCTACCTGACATTTACTTATTTGAGTTTTACGTTGACAGTGATGTCGTCAATATCAATGATTTCTGCTAGGTGAAGATATCATCGCGACTAGTTTAAGGCTGTTTTTTTTTTGTTTGCCATCTCTAACGACAACGATTATCTGCTAGGTGAAGGTATCACAGTAGAAAGCTCTTTTCATTTTTTTAAAAAAAATTTTCAGCTACAAAAAAAAAAAAAAACATCTGCTGGATGAAAACATCTCCAAAAGCAGGCAGAACTTAATCATTGCTAGGTGGAAGATTAAGGAAAGCAGCCGGCATTCGGCATTAAGAATAACACTGATCAGACTAAGCGAGGAGTTTTCTGTCCGCCATTTTAAGTCTGTCCGTAAGTCGAGCGGTTAGCTAGGAGCGGTGGCGCGCAGCGAAGAGACGCAAATGGTCTCCAGGGCGCAGAATTGTACGTACTTAGGGAGCGGCCCGGACCTTCCCGGACGGACATGCGGGACAGTAAGTGCCTGTTGTTGCACGACGACACGTAGAGATGCAAAATTGCCATCTCATCGCACAGGTCTCGCGGAACTCGCGTTTTTTTCTCTTTTACATCCCCGTCGTCGTTTTCTATAACGAACGGAATGCAATTAACCAACAAGAAAAAACCCCGATACAACGTAGACGGAGAATCCGGACCATGTATCCCGCCGAGACGTTTCCATCTGCCTAAATAATTAACGCTCAAAACATTCCGGCGAAGTGTATTCCATCGCTTTTTGTGCCAGGCAGAAAATTTCTTTCCTTGCCAAAAACACCGTAAAATCTAATTACTCCGTGGGTGTTTATCTTCACGCTTGGTAAGTCTGCTTCTGTGGGACGGCGGCTTCTCTCCCCTTTAGGGGCCGCCGAAGACGGATCAACGTGAATAATTTATGAGAAAGAGTTGCCCACGAATTTTACAATTAATTCGCGCCGGTAAAATCATAAATTAAAAGGAAAGTGAATACGTAGACTATAGATTCTCGCTAAGAAGGAATTGCGAAGACTTTTTCCACCTCACTTTTCGACAGAAAGGTAAAACATAGTCAGTATTTAAATTTTAAATCCCCGAATATGTTTATAACAACAGCGGGTCCAGCGGTAGGCTGCTGGGCTCGGCGCCCAGTTTGTCTTGCTCGTTCTTATTCACCTAAAGTAGATTCATGGGAGGGGGATTATGATATGGGATTTACAGCTATTAAACCGAGATTTTGGTGACGGAATTAAGGGGAAGACAAATGTTCGACAGACTGATAATGTCCACGCCGTGTAGCGCACCAGCAACGAAGGATATTAATAGCTGCCCGTAGACCGGAGAATATTTTGTTTGTTCTGGGTTCCGGCTGGTAAAAAATATCATCAAAGGGATTACAAATCCAAGGGAGGTGGGTGTGTTGTGTGAGGGAAATACAGAAATTCGGTTTGTACGCACGAACATCGTTTACATAGCATCAAAATAAATACTTTGATCAGAGAGACTGGCGATCGATTCCGTAGAGAAGGCGGTTGGACGAGCACTGGGTGCTGTTTGGAGAGAACCCTTTAAAGTCTCCCTAGACGGCCACAAATCCGTTACCGGATAGTTTAGGGGATGACTTTATTTAAATAAAGAGAACCTTTGCTTGGTTTTAAAATGGTAAACTGCACTGGTCGGATGGCTCAGCCGCTGACAACGCGTGACCAGTTTTTCCAGCTGTGGCACTAACCGTGGCGTGAATTTAGCGTCGGTTCCCAGAATTCCACGTCGACGGCGTATTTCCGGCCATCCTCGCTTTGTTAGATCCCGTAAGAGCAGCAGCGAAAAACTTGTCTCTATGGCAGGATGACGATTCCCTCGGACTCCTGCATCATTTGCTTTTTGGTAAAGATAATTGACTTGCTTTAATTAACTCTCTAAGAAAAAACAAAGCCAGGGGGGAAACATTGCATAGGAGAGAGTGGTAGGAATAAGAAGAAGAGGAGAGTTCGGACTGACGCTTCTTGACTTCAGATCTGATGCCTTCTTCGGACTTCTAATCACGTAGAAAAGAAGACGATAAACAAGGTTTTCGGATTGATTTTACCAGCCTCGTGGAGATGCTGCTACAAATTTAAGAGAATGGGGAACTCCACGATTATCGATTCACATAAAAACCCATAATATATGGTTTTTCTAAACTCTTCTATAGCTTGTAACACCACTGGGGGGAGAGGAGAGAGAGGAGAGAGAGGAGAGAGAGAGAGAGAGAGAGAGAGAGAGAGAGAGAGCGAGACGCGAAAAGACAAAAAAATGGTTGCTTTTGTTTCATTTTATGACAATTTTGAACTATATCCCTGTTTGTCAAACATCTTTAAAGAGTCTTCCCTCTCCCCCACCGCTCTTTGCAAGATATTTTTTTGATTTGGCAGAGCATTCACAACAGCTGTCGGTGCACTTGGAACATATAAATTCACAACCTATTAAATTTACAACGACGTCTGCTTCAACTACTCGCACTAAACCCAACCTTTCTTATATTAGGCTAAAACTTGTAGCCCTGATTAATTACTTTTACACTTATATTATGTTGACTCTTAACAGAACTGCATGAACACTTATGAAATCATCTCAACAAGCATCAGATTAGACTGGAAGGTATCAGATTATGTTAAAACTCATCGGTTTACCTTGATAATTATCAGATTGTCTTGGCATCAATTAGATTATTATTACTTGACGTTGGCACTTATTCGTTATTCGTTGACACTGATTAGATTGTCATTACTTGTCGGATTGCTTTGACACCGATAGGATTATTACTTGTCGGATTGCGTTGACACTGATTAGATTGTTATTACTTGACGCTGGCACTTATTCGTTATTCGTTGACAGTGATTAGATTGTTATTACTTGTCGGATTGCTTTGACACTGATAGGATTATTACTTGTCGGATTGCGTTGACACTGATTAGATTGTGATTACTTGACGTTGGCACTTATTCGTTATTCGTTGACACTGATTAGATTGTTATTACTTGTCGGATTGCTTTGACACTGATAGGATTATTACTTGTGATTGCGTTGACACTGATAGATTGTGATTACTTGACGTTGGCACTTATTCGTTATTCGTTGACACTGATTAGATTGTCATTACTTGTCGGATTGCTTTGACACTGATAGGATTATTACTTGTCGTTGGCATTATTTGTTGGCACAAATTAGATTATTACTTGTCGTTGGCACATCCGTTATTCGTTGGCACCGATTAGATAAAGGCTTGTAATTCCATGTCAAAGGAACTTCTAATTTTCGCTTCATACTACTTGCATGCTGCTGAGAATCTTCTATTTTGGAATTTTACCATTTCCTCGCTCTTAAACTTTGAAAGAACAACGTGTTTAATGCCTTTATCACTCGCCATTTATGCAATGTTACGTCAATACTGTTCATAGCACATATCTAAAGTTACTATGAAATAAAATGGTTATTGTGTTTGAGGATAGTCGCTTTCAAAATAAACTTAGAACAAATGATATTCGTACAGTATTTATTAAAGAATCGCATTTATTTTAACAAATCAACCTTCCTACCACCAAGTGAATTATTCACGCATGTCTAGTCTTTGGGATTTACTACCACCAGACCTGTGGCTTCGTCTGGCTTTCGTTTAAACTTATTTAAAATACCTAAACAACGTATTGCGTATTTTTTTTCCGAAAATTATTATTGTGTCCAGATTTTGTGACCAAGCAAGCGTGAAAACTAAACAGAGATTATGAAATCGATGGCATCCGTATTGCCAGGTAATTAATCAAAATGTTTTTTTTTTTTTTTAAATTTGTCACATTACTAAGTAGCGATGTCTGTTATTTAAAAAAGAAGAAAAGAAAGAACTGATGGTTTTAAAATGGTGTAAGAAAGACCACGACTGCGGTTTCTGAACACTAATCAGTCATCAAAATAGCGGAGCGCACAAATTCTCGCTTGCTTGCACCCGAGTATTGAAATAAATAATCGATCAGAAAGACAAATAAGCGGACAGAATTCATTTTACTGCTGAATTAAGCGAACCAAAGTGGGTGGAGGGTGGTCTGATTGAAAATCTTTGGAGATTAAGAACGAAATTAGATTTTTCTCGCTCGATTGCTCTTCGATAAAGAACCGTTGTATTGGTAGTGACCCCAAGATCCGTTTATTTCTGTCTATGAATGATTGAATATTTATCTACCTATCTATTTTCTTGTTTATGGTATGTTTATTGCACAGGAAAGGAACAACTGACGGATACAAATAAAAGGGATGGGCATCTTTAATGTTCATGGTAAAACGGGCTCTGCCAGTAGCAAAGTCCCATGAAAACAAGAAAAGCGAGTTACAGGTTCCCTTTAATTGTGCACGTAAAAGTCAGAGACAAAGTTAAAAAAAAAACAATAATTTAAGACACAAAGAATCGTGCATTAACAAATAATAATGTCTTTTAGGATTCTATTAAAAGATCCCTTATCCGAACTGGCGGGGACCCGAACACATTTAAGCTGATAGGATGTTTCCGGATTATGGGTAACAAAAATCAACAAAAAACGATATCGTTTATTTTTCACCAGGGCATGGAAAAGCTAAAATAAACTTACGAAACGTGTTTTTATTTAACAAAAAACATATCAAACGGATCGTCCTACAGCCCGAATATATGAGTCGAGTCTCAACTCTTGCGCAGGAAGTCGAAGCCACTAGAGACTGATTCCGCAGCAAGGTCTTCCAGACGAATCCCACTGTCTGGTTTTTTTTGTTTTTTTGCCATTATAAGGGGTCGATGAACTCTTAGGATCAACCGCTCCCACGCAATTGCTTTTTTTAACAAAAAAAAATTAAGTCTTTCCTGCCACAGGCAACACAAACTGTTACCTTCCTTCACGGTTTGAGAGGATTCTAGAGATTACGTAATGGATCCCATGTTCGCTGTATGAGCCTTATACGATCCACGACGATTTCTCTGCCTGGAAAAACAACCCACGCTATGGAAATGGCCATTAACGTTCTAAAAAGCCTCAGGTATACAGCAAAGTAGTAAACACGCACCCCCCTCTCTCTCTCTTTCTCTCTGTAACGACGTCATATCTATTTTTCTCTGTAACGACGTCATATCTCTTTCTCCCTGTAATGACGTCATATCTATTTTCTCTGTAACGACGTCATATCTCTTTCTCCCTGTAATGACGTCATATCTATTTTTCTCTGTAACGACGTCATATCTCTTTCTCCCTGTAATGACGTCATATCTATTTTTCTCTGTAACGACGTCATATCTCTTTCTCCCTGTAATGACGTCATATCTATTTTTCTCTGTAACGACGTCATATCTACTTTTCTCTGTAACGACGTCATATCTCTTTCTCCTGTAATGACGTCATATCTATTTTTCTCTGTAACGACGTCATATCTATTTTTCTCTGTAACGACGTCATATCTCTTTCTCCCTGTAATGACGTCATATCTATTTTTCTCTGTAACGACGTCTATCTATTTTTCTCTGTAACGACGTCATATCTCTTTCTCCCTGTAATGACGTCATATCTATTTTTCTCTGTAACGACGTCATATCTCTTTCTCCCTGTAATGACGTCATATCTATTTTTCTCTGTAACGACGTCATATCTCTTTCTCCCTGTAATGACGTCATATCTATTTTTCTCTGTAACGACGTCATATCTATTTTTCTCTGTAACGACGTCATATCTCTTTCTCCCTGTAATGACGTCATATCTATTTTTCTCTGTAACGACGTCATATCTATTTTTCTCTGTAACGACGTCATATCTCTTTCTCCCTGTAATGACGTCATATCTATTTTTCTCTGTAACGACGTCATATCTATTTTCTATGTAATGACATTATACCTCTTTCTCTGTGTAATGACGCCATATCTCTTTCTCCCTGTAATGACTTCATATCTCTTTCTACGTAATGACATCATACCTCACTCTCTCTATAATGACGTCATATCTCTTCCTTCCTGTAATGACGTCATATCTCTTTTTCTATGTAATGACATCATACCTCTTTTTCTCTATAATGACGCCATATCTCTTTCTCCCTGTAATGACGTCACATCTCTTTTTCTATGTAATGACGTCATACCCTTTTCTCTCTGCAATGACGTCGTATTTCCTCTCTGTAATGACGCCATATCTCTTTCTCTATAATGACGTCATATCTCCTCTCTGTAAAGACGTCATACCTCTTTCTCTGTGTAATGACGTCATATCTCCTCTCTGTAATGACGTCATATCTCTTTCTCTCTGTAATGGCGTCATATATCTCTACTGACGTCATATCTCTTTCTCTCTGTAATGGCGTCATATATCTCTGTTCTGACGTCATTTCTCGCTATCCCTCTCTCTTTCTCTCTGTAATAACGTATCCTCTCTCTCTCTCTCTCTCCCTCTCTCTCTCTCTCTCTCTCTCTCTCTCTCTCTCTCTGTCTCAAGCGGTTTTGAGCCAAGGAAAAACACCAGTTACTCCGATAGAAAGAGAATCGATCGATCCCCTCTCCTGCACAAGACGACTTCTGGCTGCGGATCAGTCTCGTGGATATCAAAAGACCCCCCTCCCATTTCTCTCTTGGTGACTCAGCACTTCGTGCCCAGAATTAGCGGTTAGTTAATTGCATCCTTAAGGCGACTTGTTTACAACCAATCGCGAGATTTTCTTTACGGCATTCTTTGTCCTTGGTTCGTTGACCAGGGGACCTCGACTGACCCACCACGGCTGCTTCCCTAAAGCATCGCCATCTATACAGCGAAGGTGACCTTCTCCTTATTAGCTGTTAGTTCAAGACGTTGGCCGCTAGAGCGAGCAGCTTGCGACGACAACTCCGCGCAAAACATGGTGATATATATTTATATAAATAGAACAGAGCACACACACACACAAGAACAGTCTCCTTAAATTCGATTTTCGCACGAAACAGCCAGACGAACTAGCGATCTCGCTTGTCAAATCAATGTTTTGTTCGGAAAACAATGCTTTCCTAGCTTACCAACAGCGTGGTTACTATGGAAACGGATAAAAACCGCGGAGAGTTCCTTTTCAAGAGAAACCAGCTGATAGGATGAAAATTGTTTATATTTATAATGGAAATGTTTTTTTTTTTTAATATGTTTCGGAGAAATGATGTTCGTGTGTTGTTGAGTCGGCTTTCGCGCGTCTCTCTCTCTATCTCTCTCTCGCTCTCTCTCGCTCTCTCTCTCTCTCTCTCTCGCTCTCTCTCTCTCTCTCTCTCTCATCTCTCTCATCTCTCTCTCTCCATCATCCATCATCAGCATCTCTCTCTCTCTCATCATCATCTCATCATCTCTCCTCTCTCTCCATCATCATATCATCTCTCTCTCTCTCTCTCTCTCTCTTCTCTCTCTCTCTCCTCTCTCTCTCTCATCATCTCATCTCTCTCTCTTCTCTCCATTCATCCTCATCATCATCCTCTCTCTCTCTCTCTCTCTCTCTCTCTCTCTCTCTCTCTCTCTCTCTCTCTCTCTCCGCGACCGCGAGATGTTGAGACAGTGGCCGACAGGAAACTTGGGTCTAAGTTAATTTCCCGGCCAGAATCACCCTGACCCGTCTCGGGTACTGGAGCTCTCGCGAAAGCCGAGTGCCGGGCGTACGGACGCGAGCGTAGCGCCCTCTCGGTTTCTCGAAGTATTTTTACGTGCCCCCCCCATAAACCCCCCGTCCATCTGCCAAAGAGAAGGAATGCGGATAGAAGTACGGCGCAAACCCGAAGCTTCGTGGCGATTCTGACTCGACAGATGCCCGCACCGAAAAGCTTCCCCGACTATAAGAGTGTTCACCAGTTTCAGAGAATAGCAGGATTCCCCCCCAACCCCTATTTTTAACCTCCCGAGCATCGAAGCACCTGCAGCTCTTATCCGTCGAAATGGCTCGGCCATAGTCTCCAAGTGGCCGAATCAGTCCTTTAAACCAGAAAAATTGATAAAATGCTTGCTACTTGGACTCCGTTGCCAACAAAAGTAGTTGGGGAGATAGGGAACAGTTTTGATTTGTTTCGTTGAGTAATAATATTTTAGTAATCGCGGAAAGATGGTTAAGTCTATCGAATATTTTGTTATCTTTAAAGCTTTCAAATTATAATTAGCTTTGATTAATTAATAGCGGCGTAAGATGCGTTTGCGAAAGGTGTATAGAGCAAAGATTCAATACAGGCTGTTTACAGGGACAATTTCTCCTTATATGGTATTTTCTGCGATTTAAATAAAAACTTTAAAACACACTAGAGGTGCTTTTGATGGACTAGGCAGCCACGTGTTATCCTTCAATAGGAGGACGCTCGGAAGAGTGGGCCTAGCATGTCAGTCCCCTCAGTTCAGGTAGGTGCTATCCGTTCCTAAATGGGGACTTCTAGGCCTTAGAATTTCGGATCATTTTAATATACGCTATTATTCTGTGAATCTCAGTGCTCTGGTAAATCCGTAAAGAGGTGAGAGGGAGGAAGGCGGGTGGCGGGGTGGGTGGGCGTGGCAGCCGATATATCGATTAAGAAGAACGAAACCCGAGGCTGCTTCCGCGGTCGAGAGCGCCACCATCGACAAAGAAGTCGGGGTTCGCTGAATTCTGTAAGACGAGGATGAGCGATCGGGGGCTAGAAAGCTTCATCCTTCGGTCTTAAACGGGGGGGGGGAGAGATCGGTGGAGAACCCTTCGTCGGTACCGGACGAGATCTGGCCTAGCAGCAGCAGCAGCAGCACAGCCGGCCCGGCGGGGCAGGTGGTAGCGGGTTCGCTCCGTAAGGGGACCGTTGCTCCTGTACCGGGTTCGATCCCAGGTTGGGGTCGGAGGAGACTTGTCGCTGATGATCGCCATAGAGTGAAACAGCTGTACGGCATCTCCTTGGTGTCGGACTTGAGAGAGACCTCCCGGGTCCTTGGGGCCCCCGGGGTCGGGGGACTGGGCCGCTTGTCGGCTCGACGAACATCTCTCAGGAACAAGGAGGACTCGGCATTTGGACGTCCAACTCGCTTAACAGCAGCAGCACAAATCTCTACTCCGTCGATTCCTTTCGAGAAGAGATCGCGCGATGGTCGGTGGTTAAAGTTCGTGAATTTTCCGGAACGAAAGAACTTCCTTATTTCCCCTTCCCCTCTATCAATTACTGTATGTCAGCGGACAGCCCAGGACGACAAATGCATATTAGGGACTGAGGTATTGCGAGACATTCGTCCTTTTTTTTTTTAAAAAATAAAAATCATTATTGTCGCTGTTCACTTACGCCGTTTTTCCAAGCCAAGAGAAGGAGCAAAATGAAATATTCATTCGCGTAGGCGACTACGAAATTAGTCTTATAGTATGTGAGGCAAAATGCCAATAATTCTTTGATTAATGAGTAGCGAACTGAGCCGGCGAGAAGCTGTTATTGCCAACGCATCTCAAGACGAATTCTCTCTCTCTCTCTCTCTCCCCATCATCATCATCATCATCACTCTCTCTCTCTTTCTCCATCATCATCATCATCATCTCTCTCTCTCCATCATCATCATCATCACTCATCTCTCTCTCTCTCCATCATCATCATCATCATCTCTCTCTCTCCCATCATCATCATCATCACTCTCTCTCTCTCTCTCTCTCTCTCTCTCTCTCTCTCTCTCATCATCATCACATCATCTCTCTCTCTCTCTCCATCATCATCATCATCATCACTCTCTCTCTCTCTCTCTCATCATCATCATCATCATCTCTCTCTCTCTCTCTTTGGTATTTGAAGAGGTCTGCCACCTTTCTCTAGGATGTTTAGCTATTTCACGCGTGCCATTTTTAAGAGATAGGGGTGTTGATCGGTAAAAGTCGCAGGGAGCTCGGGGCTATGCTTAGTGGGCGTGTCACCACCACCCTCTAACGTTGGAGTGAGCGGTCTTACTGCTAGACGTATGTCTTATTCTCGCCGAGACGAGAGGTTCGGGGTCAAGGGAGTGGTGTAGGTGAGCTATTCTCGGCAGAATTAATTCCCAATGTATTGCATTCGTTGCGGAGTAACAAAGAACGAGATGAGGCGGGGGGGGCGGGCTATCGAATCTGAGCCGGAGACGAGTGTCCAGGAAATAGCAGCTTTTCTCTTATCTTCTCGCTTTTGGTGAATCAGATGAGCCGACGACTTACCTGGAGAGTAAAGAAATCGGGGCTTTAATTTGTGATGCCATTTAAATTTCCTTGAACTAATCAAGCCTTTCTCTCACCCGAAACTTTATACAGTCAAGGCAAAAAAGAATTTTCAAAACCTTTATTTAAAGTTTAGTCGACAACCTTCCCACATCATGCTAATAAACGATAAAAAAAAACGATGTTTTAATTGACAATTCAAAATTAGTTCAGTATAATTTATCTGAGAGTAGAAAGACGATTTGGAAACTGTTTAAACTCATTCCTTCACTTAGTTATTTTAAACTTTAGAACAAAACTCATTTCCATTCATTGTTAATACTTTAAACTCCCACAAAGTGATCAGACAAGGATACACTCTCTTCTCTGGATTATTTCAAATATATTTGGTTGTTACAGAAGTCTTGCCGGTTTTTTACCGCGTCATCGAGACTTCATAACGTTGCTGAACGTGAAGTTTGTTAATCAAAGTCAGTTCCATTACAATCAGTACACTTCTGCCAATGAGTTACAAACGCATTTATACCATTTTGTAAAGAATCTTGATTTCTGGGGTCGATAAACTGTTGGAAGGCAGTTTCAATTGCCGCTTGGTTGGAGAAGGATTTCGTACGGAGGAAGCTGTCGAGCTGTTTGAAAAGGTGGTGGTCTGTGAGAGAAAGGTCTGGTGGATAGGCTGGGTAAGGGAAAACTTTGTACCCCAGCGTGTTCAGTTTCTGAAGAGTCATTTTGCAACAGGAGGACGAGCATTGTCATGGAGCAGGATTTGGGCCTCTTGGATTCACTAATGCCAACTGTCAATGGGAGAGTTTCTGATGACCAATATTTAATTCACAGCAGTACCTTTCAGCTGTAATGGTTTTGCCAAGTTGCAAGACGTTATAGTGGATGACATTAGTTGCAGTCCATCAGACAGAGACCATGACCTTCTTTGGGTGGAGGCTGGGTTTTGGAATGTGGTTAGGCGACTTGTCTCTGTCGAGGCAATGTGCTGATTGTTTGCGATTGTCGTAAAGGATCCATTTTTCATCACGTGTAATGATTCGGTCAAGAAATGGGTTGTTCCTTATGACAAATGAAGAGCAGGTCTCCAGTCGACGAGTTTGTCGTTGTTCATTCATCTCGTGAGGCGCCCACTTGTCAAGCTTTACCGCCTGGCCGATTGCGTCAAGATGCCGGGGAAACAGTTGCAGTTCTTACCTCAAGCTCTCCAACAATTCTTCACTCTGTTGTTTTTTGTTTTTTTTTTTTTTTGATCGGCTTCGACTGAGGCTTTCAGACGGTCGTCATCACAGCTGGAAGGACGTCCGCTACCTTCCTTACCTTCGAGGCTCACATCTCCCGATCGGAACTTTGCAAACCATCGTTGTACTGTCCGCTCATTTGCTGCGTCCTCGCCCCGTGCCTGCTCAATGTTACGAGTTGCCTCGCTCGCTTGTGAAGAAAAATGGCACGATAAACTTTCCTATCCACGCTTCACCCAGAACCCTGAAACAAGTATCCTTTTTACGATTTTTAAAAAGGTAAGTTTTGTATAATCTATGCCAAAGCACACGCTACAAAACGATGTATGACTCATCTACGTGCACCTTCACAAGCTTGCAACAAACGAACTCCAAATTAACATAATATAAAAAACCGACAAAACGTTTGTAACGACCTGATACATTTAGAAGGTAAACAAAACTCTAGTATAAATAATTCGGATACAACCTATACAAAGATCTCTTAAGAACTCGTCAATCCCATCAATTCAAATAGGCAACTACCAATTTTTATACCTTCGATTGAAGAGGTGGGTTATCGTTGGCTACCATTTCCGGTGTG
The DNA here is from genome assembly GCA_018389105.1 of Nautilus pompilius. Lineage (NCBI taxonomy): Eukaryota > Metazoa > Mollusca > Cephalopoda > Nautilida > Nautilidae > Nautilus > Nautilus pompilius. The sequence continues at coordinate 14,947 of JACATO010001613.1, forward strand.
AAGAAACACCTGCCACAATGATACGACAACCTGCTGTTATCACAAGATGTTTGTTTGTTGCGGAAAATTCCAAATAAGGTCGAACAATAAATTGATATTGTTTAACGTTATTAATTGGTCGATCTTTCTTTTTTGCAACACAAACGGCCTTTTATTCAGTTTGGCACTGAACCAACGAGATTTTGTACTGCGGTCCTGGACCTAGTTCCCCGCATCAGCTTGAGAGCTTTCTAAACTTCAGTGTATAACCCGAACGTCGGCTGCTTGCTCTTCAACAGGCACTAAATCGAATTAACATAACGCTTTGGTTATGGAAGTTAAAAGCCTTGTTTTTTTTCTCCTTCCAAACTATGGTCTTGCAAGAATGGTACGCGGATATAAAAATCGAAATCACTCGATTTATCGTCGGTACAATGGGAGGAAATGAGTCTTTAAGCTGACGATGCATTCGACAGAAGTGGAACTTTCTTCGACAAACACGAATTCCGTCTTTTCACCCTGATAGATCGCAGTCCACACTATGAGGCTCCCGCATCCATACCCGACCGTTGGCTAAAGACACTGAAACTGAAAGTTGTGGTTAGGTCTTCGCCATATCTAAATGTGAACTTCAGACGTAAATTTCAAACTTATCGAAGAAGAGTAAATTCAACCAGTACTCGAAAGTCTTACCAGACACTTCATCTCGCCATACTTTTCTAAGATTTTTATTCTTATTTGGCAGAATGGATTTTCTTGCCTGCTACACATACTTCGCAGTCAAGCCAGTGAAGATGACGTTGGAAAATATGTATATTTTTTGGCTTACTTGCGTGCTTGATGTCAGCAAGAGAACCATGTCGATGAGTTCCTGACTTGTCGAGCTGTGACGCATCTTTGTCGTGGTATCGCTGATGAACGTTTTCCTGGTGACGTTTCGGAAGCAGTGACCTTCCTCTATGCAAACTTCGCAGCAATACTGACCACAAATACCCGAGAGGCGTTGCTCTCTTTGGCAATCTATCGTTGGGTCCACCCCAACTGTTTATCCAATGTATATATAGCCGGAATATCCATTTATTTTAAGATCTGTCAAATTAACATGGCAGTGCACTCTGTACGTTGATGGGTAAATGTTAATTAATGGGTATCTTTCCAACACCGTCAAGGTCATGTAGAGGAAGGGAGCTAACTCTTTCTAAGATCTAAATGGCTTCAATTCTCTTATTAATCTCATTTAAACTATTAGTCGGTAGTTTACGTACATAACCGATCGTTATAAAGTATACATACTGCCACTAAACACTTGATAAACAAGAGAATGAATTCACTGTTTCCGGTAATAAATGTTTAACTTACACACGTCTAGATTGTGAAAAAAAACTCCAAATTGATTGAGGAATCTGAAGAGGAAAATCGAAAACGAAATGGCATTACTGTTGCGAATATGATCCGTTTGGATCTAACAAAAGCAGTACAACTACTTATGCAAATATAGTAAAGGTTTCTTAATATATTTTAAAGCAACACCGTTTCTTAACGATGCCACATCCTCCTTTCTTCCTTCGATGCAAACAGTGCAGCAAAGAAATCAAAATGTGCACCACTAGGCCATACATAGATCCGCGCCATATCACAATGTCGACGTCACAGACAGAAACACTTGCCAACAGAGGGCAGACTGCAACCGGGTTTGTTCCACTCCCTTTCGCCGATGATTGGGTAATTTTTCGGTTACTCTTCCAAGTAAACCCACCGTCACGTGGTCTGGTCCTGGATGCGCGCGGGAATTAAAAATGGCTTCTTCACGAATAATCTCTCTCTTTTTTTCTTTTTTTTAATCTTCCTTCACGAGTTTTTTTTTTAAAAAATCCTACTGTCTTTTTTTGGACGACCATTTACAGCCTTATCCATCGGCAGTTCTGCTGCTCTGAACTTCTCCCCAGACGTCCTTTCTTCTTTCGTGTCAGCACCGTATTGGAAAGCAACCAGACTCCCACACACAAATGACGTCATTTCCGTTATAGCTTTTACATAATAGAATGAATTCTTCATGATTTTTATGTAGGCAAATCTCCAAGATCTGGTTAAGTGTTCATTTATCAGAAAGTTTTACGATGCAATAAACAATATAAGAAGACGGAGATAATCCGGATACCCTTTTTTTTCCCTTTTCTTTCTTAATGTGTTTGTCATACACGAAAGGCATCAGGTGGCGTCCACTTTTTGGACAGGTGAGCACAGTGGGGCAGACAGCCTCTTCCCCTGAAGGCTGGTTGCCCTAAGGAAGTTAAATAGTCTATTGATCCACTTATTCACTTGTCGCCGGTGGTTGGAATGCGAACCGGACCCCTATCGGCGACTTACAGCCGCCATCAAACTCGTTTGTAGGACGGGTTTTCGCCCATCACTCCTCTGGCGAAGAATCGCCGTCTTCACCGGGCGCTTTTAAACTTAGAAATAAATAAATAAATTTATGACCCGAACGATTTTTTTTCTTAAAGTCTGGACATTACGCTGTTTATCGTTAATTCCTGGAATATCTTGCACTTCCCATGAGTTCGCGGTAGTTGGCTGACTGAATTTCCGATCATCGACGCCGAGCGACGACGCTGACGTCTCCCAGGTATATTACAAATGGCCGCTTCATATATTTCTCTTTTATTTGCTTCTGAACGCGCGGACGTCTCACAGGCCGCCGATAACGTACAACATAAACGGTCTACCGTGGGCGGGAGATGTGTGTGTGTGTGTGTGTGTGCTTGGTGAGGAGTTTCGGTTTACCGCCGCCAGGGGCGCTGCTTTTCTGCTAGTCAAGCTTTGAATTCGTTACTATCTTGGCACTGACATGGCGGCCTTCACAATGACGTCCGAACGTAATTTCAGGACGACTCATCACCGAGCCCCCCCTAAGCCGAACCGCAACTCTACTGGATTATCCCATTTGGTATTTCCGGGGGGGGGGGCATCGACTGGTTTGCAGCTCCGATTAGCCGTCGTCGAGCTGTGACCTCCTCTCCTCCATCCACCAGGGGGAGTGCGTGTGCGTGTGGAAGGCGTAACGGCTTTAGCCACGCACCCGAACACCGCGAAGGGATCAGTCTCGGCTTCTTTGTATTCGTTAAAGTCGTTATCGCGACTTGAGAACAAAAACACCACCAAACAGGGGGAAAATTAGATAGATTCGACGTCGAAAGGGATTTCGAAAAATCGCCGAAGGATCGGCTTAACTAACGACGCTATCGAAACGGCTCCCTCGAGTCCGGCCGAGGACTGGGGAAAAAAATAAATCGACTTTTGAAGAGAACAATTAGCCTGGAAGTAGCTGACTACGTCCATTAGGCAAACAAAAATCAGCTGATCGATTCGTCGCCGCGGCCCCAGTGGCTAATGATTTTTTGTGTCAATTTGATCACAGGCATGAAACGGAACTCTGGCCGAGGGCCCCCGGGGGTCATCCAATCAACTTCGACGATATTAACTAATAAAATATCGAAAATCCTCCTGGAGACCGATCGGACGAGGAAACCGAGGGGAGAAAAGTTACCAGAGTGTATTGCGTTGGCGACAGATTCTAGACATTTGTACACAGAAAATGAAAGTAGAAAAAAGAAGAAAAAAACAAAAAAAAACTCATGCATTAATCTTCTCGGGCAGAGCTCGGATGAAAGGACTTGAGGGGCGTAGAGAGGCGGAGGAGATGAAGCAAGACCTGTGTTAGATTTCCTGTTGTTTATAAATGCATTTTTTAAAATTATTTATTCCAATGTCCACGGTCGATCTATTTCTTTCTTTGTCGAGACCGATCCAGCGAGCACCCCACCCATCACTCTCTCTATATATATATACATATATATATATATGTATACTGACGTCATCCCTCTCTCTCTATACTGACGTCATTCTCCATCCTTCTCTCTCATTCTCTCTCTCCCTCTCTCTCTCTATACTGACGTCATCTTTCTCTCTCCATCTCTCTCTCCCCCTCTCTCTCTCTCTATACTAACGTCATCTCTCTCTATATATATACTGTCATCTCTCTCTTATATATAACTGACGTCATCTCTCTCCCTCTCTCTCTCTATACTGACGTCATCTATCTCTCTCCATCTCTCTCCCTCTCTCTCTATACTAACGTCATCTCTCTCTATATATATACTGACGTCATCTCTCTCCCTCTCTCTCTCTATACTGACGTCATCTCCATCTCTCTCTCTCCATCTCTCTATCCCTCTCTCTCTCTATACTGACGTCATCTATCTCTCTCCATCTCTCTCCCTCTCTCTCTATACTACCGTCATCTCTCTCTATATATATACTGACGTCATCTCTCTCCCTCTCTCTCTCTATACTGACGTCATCTCCATCTCTCTCTCTCCATCTCTCTATCCCTCTCCCTCTCTATACTGACGTCATCTATCTCTCTCCATCTCTCTCCCTCTCTCTCTATACTACCGTCATCTCTCTCCATCTCTCGCCCTCTCTCTCTATACTGACGTCATCTCTCTCCCTCTCTCTCTATACTAACGTCATCTCTCTCTCTCTCCTTTTCCTTTTGAAGATGTATTCTCATATCGGGTGGGCAATGAGGCGAACGGGTTGAGGAGGCATTAATATTGATTAACGTCTTTGGTCGTGCATTCGATCGACCTCCATATCCCGAGTTGCTCAGAAAGAGAACCGACAAATATTCCAAAAAACAAACAGCGACACCCGGAAGACGACGTCAGCAACATTAAATCAAGACCTAACTACTTCTTTTGTTTTTCTTTCTGCTTTTCTATAATTCAGATAATAACTTAAAAGTGAGGGTGGACAACAAATACTCTGGTGACGGAATCCAAATGGAAATGTCACAGGAAACCGTAAGACGTGACGTCACATGTTAATGGAGGAAGCGACGGACATTGCTACTTTCCCTTCCGCGGAGACATCACGACCTGTAAATGGCTCGGAGTCCGCGCTCTCGAACTCACAGACAGCATCCACTTCCCGAGAACTGGGAGAATCTTTCACCCTTCGTGTCGGCAGTGGGTCGGTTTATTCCCAACCTCCCAAAAAACGAATGTTTAATTGCTTATTTACCAAAAGAATATTTTTTTACCCATGATCAGCCTACGATTAAAAACTCGACTTTAAAGTGCTAAAGCTGTAGGTCCTGATAACACTTTAACTCAATAATGCACATTGTTTCAGAAGTTCAGGACGGCGCGTGATCTCGAAATTTTGGTCTCTTTCCGAGATCATAAAACTCGGGGGCTCTCGCAGTGATGTATTTATTCGGCAAACAATAAGAAGGAAGAGAAAAAAATAGGGATAACACGTGCATAAGGTGAAAAAATATTTAAATTTAGGCAAGATTAGCAAAAATGTGAACAGCCGTCTGGCAAGGGAATAATTAGGAAAAACTATAAACTTGTCCGATTTGGGGACAGTCTTCTTTCTTGTTTTGTTTAGAAATACCAGCTGCCTATTTTGATTTATGCCTTACTGTATTGAAGGGGTTAAGAGAGGCAGAAGAGCTACGTTAAAAAAAGAAAAGAAAAAATACATCAGCAAAAAAACCGATTTACTGTATTTACTACCATACAGAAGACAAGAATGGCTGCTCTACGACAGAACCAGAAATGTGGTAAATATGCTGCGGGTTAGGGTTGGTTAGGGTTTCTGATGATCGCGGTAGAATTTGTTATAAATTCTTTAAATAACTTTTTTAAAAAAAGAGAAAGCACGCACTTCAGGGATGCTAGTTAAAGCTGCACTTTCGCTTCCCCATGTCTCTCTTCGTCGTAAGCTGTATATTTAATGGGAAGAAAAGAAGAAGCATTTATAATTGAGTGGTTGGAATTAATGCTTCTCTACATGCTGTTTGATTTATTATCTTTCCATTCTCGGTGCAAAAAACTGAACGAATAAATTCATTTTTTATTTCTAGATTATTGAAGAAAAATACAGTCTCGATTTGTAACAAGACAGTAAATGGATATGTTGTTGTCAGGAATTAATTAATGCGGGGTTCTTTATTATTATTATCATTATCATATTATTATTATTATTAATCATTAATATTATCATCATCATTATTATTATCATTATCATCATCATTATCATTATTATTATTATCATTATTATCATCATCATCATTATTATTATTATCATTATTTCATCATCATCATCATCATTAATCATCATATCATCATCATCATCATCATTATTATTACATCATCATCATCATTATCATTATTATCATCATCATCATTATCATCATCATCATCATTATTATTATTATTATTAATCATCATCATTATCATTATTATCATCATCATCATTATTATTACATTATCATCATCATTATCATTATTATTATTATCATTATTATCTCATTATCATTATTATTATTAGCATTATTATCATCATCATCATCATCATTATCATCATCATCATCATCATCATTATTATTATCATCACATCATCATCATTATCATTATTATCATCATCATCATTATCATCATCATCATCATCATCATTATTATTATTATCATCATCATCATTATCATTTATCATCAATCATCATCATCATCATTATTATTATTATCATATCATCATCATTATCATCATCAATCATCATCATCATCATTATTATTATTATCATCATCATCATTATCATCATCACATCAGTATCATCATCATCATTATCATCATCTCATCATCATCATTATTATTATTATCATCATCAATCATCATCATCATCATATTATATTATTATTATTATTTTATGGAGGCCAGCCAGGTCAGAGGTCCCATCATTTTGCTTCCATCATCTCATCAGCAGTTGAAATTTAAAAATCAGAACGTTCTCGTTATGTCTGAGCTCTATAAATTTGCAATTGCTTTTATTTTCTAATTTCATTTCATATTATTTATTACTGCTTCCTTTCTGATTAATTCAAAGGGAGGGGGAGGTGAAAGCGAAAATTTAATGCCAGGTTACTTTGTGCGTGGTTTTATTCCAGAAGTTGTGGCTTACACGACATTTCTCCAGGCGCCATTCCTCGCAGACGTAATTCATCCACAACGAGGTTATGCTAATTTTCCGGAACAGCCACCGCGATCGCAGCTGAGTAAGTTCCCTTTGATGTGTTCATTAGACGGCGGAAGGGAATCATTTTCCCAGCATCTTTAAAAGCCCTTTTAGATAAACAGAAAGCATGAAAGTATTTCAATGCTAATTTCTTTTTAAAAGAGGTTTGGATTATAATAAAATGGTAACTGGACTGTAAAGAGTAAATGGTTTCTTCCTCGAGCCGAGCCGTTTTATTGACGATGGAACGATATAAATCCTACCCATTCGCTAATTAGATTTCCGGCTCTACTTTCAATTTACATCCGTTTCAGAGAGAATAAAACACGTAAAACGTATTACTATTTATCAATCGAAAACGGGAAGGGGGAGGAGAAGAAACTATGAAGATAAACCTTTAAAACGTGCGAAATTTTCTTTTTGAATAATTCGATGTGATAAACTTGAAGCGTTTTTTTTTTTAAAAAAAAAATTTTTAGCTTTAATTTAAGGAAAATTTAGCGAAATAAAAGGGGCGGGAGCTGTACAAAATGATTCTGCTCTTCTTTTGATCGTTACAAGATCAGAAGGGAAAAGTTATTAGGGCGATGCTTTATCGGGAGGTGGGGGTACTTATGGCGGTTATCGTCAGGCCCAGTCCCGGGAAAGGCCGGGGCACCGACCGAGGTTGTGTGTACCCTGACCTCTTCGCCGGGAGGAGGAGAGCTGTTTGTCCCTACATCAACCCGCCGCCGCCACGCGTTCGCGATAGGTTCAGGGAGGGGGGGGGGGAATCCTTCACCTGACTAGGGAATCCTGTCCGAAAAGCGTCTGCAGGGCCCGGCCCCGCAACCAACCCGAGTCTTTTCTTTTATGGCGGTGGTAATTACGGCAGAGTCACGTGCGCGTCACGTGTGTTCGAGATCTGAACCCCCGCCGGAAAGAGCATCATGTCCGCATGAAACGGCTTCTGACGCTGAAACCTGGCGGCTTCTTTACTGAAAAAAAACAACAAATCCATCAGACATCTTCGCTGGAGATGCTGGCACGTCTTCGGTTAGATTTCATTGTTTGTATCGGGAATTTTGCTCGATTCCTTCCGTCCGGACTTTGTAGCTCAGCTGACGGATGGTGGCAGACTGGACCTCTTCATCCCTTCCCTCGAGGTCCTGCGAATGACCGACTGAAATTTTCGACAGATGACAGATGGTCTGTGTTTACTGTATCCGGTTTGTTCGCCTTTCTTTCTCTCATTATTATTATTATTATTATTATTATTATTATTATTATTTATTATTATTATTTATATGGCTTATGATGGCATTTGCTTGCTTCTGTCTTTCTGGCTTTTCCTTCTCCTTTTCCCTTCTTTCGCTCAGTTTTGTTTGTTTCGAGAGAGAGAGGAGAGAGAGAGAGAGATGATGATGACGATGATTCCAGTACACACAGTGAGAGAGAGAGAGAGATGAAGAGAGAGAGAGGAGAGAGAGAGATAGAGAGATGATTCGACGCTGATATCAGTACACACAGTGAGAGAGAGCGCGAGAGGAGAGAGAGAGAGATATCGAGATGACGATATGCTGATGATTCCGATTCTGTCAGTACACACACCCCCCCCAGCGCGAGGAGCGAGAGCGAGAGAGAGCAGAATCAACAGCGACTAATTAACCCGAACCGTGGGCCACCCCCACGAAAAACTTCCGCGTCGGAACGGAGCGACTCGGCGATATTTTCACTTCACATATTTACTTGCCATTCTAAAACGTGGACGGGGAGCCTGGCGCCCCCCCCTCTCGCATCCCGCTGATTGCAGGCCGCGCACGCGTTTTTCCATACATCATTCGACAGCGACAAACTTTCTGGTGCCCAGAGTAGAAAAAAATACAAAACAACAACCCCCACTAACGTATCGTCGAACGTCGGAAAGAGTTCCTCCTCGGCTTTATCTGGAACTCGTGTTAAGTTAAATTAACATTCGCAGGACGATATTCCCCAGGCGGGGGGCGGGGACCGGGGAATGTTTCTATCGATCTTACCCGCCGACACGTTTTATTGGCGGAGATTCTGTCGGTAGGGAAGGGAAGGGGAGCTCCCTGTTTGTCGTGCGTGCGGCCCCTGCGCTTTAAAATTCATGAACTCCAATCCCGGATAACGAATAAACTCGGCTTCTGGAGTAATGTGGGGGGGGGGGGCAAATACGCGAGAACAAAAAGATTTAATTACAATCTCTAAGAAACTTTCCGTCTTCAGTTGTTTCTTTCCCACCGGCCATACTCGCGTTGGCATCTGTTTTCCCGAGTATGAATGTATTAACCGCACCGAGTCCGCATTACCCGCTTTGAGAGAGAGGTATTATTTGCATTACAAAGATATTACCGGCGGCGAATCTGTATTACTCAACTGAATTATGTATTATCCACTGTGCGTTTCTGCCTTGAGAATATATTACCAGTGTTGATTTTCCATCAGCCGCTCTAATTATGTGTTACCTATGTAAGCGCTGAACTTGCCTTTGGTATCTATTGCCCGCACCGAGATTGTATTAGCCGCCATATAAACTGTCCTCTGTACTGATCACGTTAAGCTTGTATTAGTCGCATTCAGTGAGCGGTGGTTGAAGTTGGGAATATCCATAGACAATACTTGTTCGGCCGAGCTAAGCGTCTTATTCCAACGTTTACAGCTCAAGCGATCAGATATACTTTGAGTTATGTCAGATGTGATGACGGTTGTCATGAATCGTTCGACTGTGGCCTCTGTCTATCGAGTCTTTTCCTTAAGGGAGACGCCACGACTCTCTTAACGATACTTGCCTCTCTCCCTCCAGTTACAAGGCGTGGGCAGGGCCGATCCCAGTTGTTGACCAAAATGGCCGCCAAACCACCATACCTCGATCGGAAATCCAGCCGAGGATTCTTTGGACGGTGAGGAATCTGAGAATGGCCCCAGCGCTTTTCGGTAATGGCGGCTAAAATCTTCGTTTTGGCAAACACGTCTCTCCTCCCTCGGGATTCGGGAGACCGTTATGTGAGCAAACCCGTTCAACCGCTTTCTACTTCCGCACCCCACTCCAGCAGGAAGAATCTCGACTCCCTCCCTAAGTCCCTCCGCTTCACCACCACCCCCAACCTCGCAATATAACGACTGTCCTCTACCTACAACGAAACAAAGAAGTGGCCGACTTTCTGGGAAGGACAACCGACCGCCTCGCTAGCACGTGCCCCATTGATTCGACTCAGGTCGAGATATACGGAAATTTCCCGTCGCAAAAACCAAAAGTGCCCAACATGAATTATAAAATACTGAGAATTACTGGCTTTAATTTCCCTTTCAATCCACAACCTGAGAACTCAGAAAATATCAAGCAGAGTTTATTTATTAGATACGCAAAGAAGGCATATATACACCACCCGTGACTGAAATATCGGGAAAAGGGGCGTAATGATGAATAAATTACGAAGTATTATCAGCTCGAGCATTATACGGGTGCGTAGAGCCATAGATGAGTAGCAAACGGCACCATTCCTGCAGCTTTTGAAGTCTGGAACTTCCCTCTTCACCAAACCACATTTATCGATGGCACACTAACATTCTTACCAAACTTTGTTGATTATCTTTTTTATATATATAAATGGGTACACAAAATATTTCTAAAATCCGGAAGCTGGCACTTTCGACAGTCAGTCACGTAGCCATGATTATTTCCGAAGACTCAATAGGTGTGGCAGGCTCCAGAGAGGTCGGCCATGACCGGGATTCGAACATGGAACCTCTACAGCAGCAGCCCGACAATTAACCCATGTACAAATGAAACAATACGGGATTTTATACGAATGAAATATTTCTATTTGATATATGTGGGAAGATATGGCAAAGACGAGTAGATAAAAGCTCGACTTAAATATGTTTTCGCGGTACTCCACATCGATTATTTTCAGTATGTACGCTTATAACGCCGACCATGAGGTGTTTTCCGGTATGAAAACGGACAGCCAGTAATCTTTGCTTCATCTTTTATTCGTCAGTAAAATCCTCGTTGTATGTCATCTACGCCCAGCATTTATTATCTTTCATGTTTAATGCATCTGGGTACCGCGCGAAGATGCAACAGAAGTCACCGTGTTCTCAACTCAGCCCAATTAGGGAAGTAAAGTCGAGCGAATGGCGATGCGGAATACTCCATCGAATTTCCTGCTGAAGGAAGTATAGGCGATTTAATTCCGGACGGGACGCCCTTACGTTTGAAACGAAATCTGATGTTGAAAGAGGCACACAAAAAAATCGCATCAGCACCCGTTCAAATTTGTTGAATAATTTATATGAATAAAACATCTCGTTTTAGTCAGCATCTTGCGTGAAGGCATTTAGAGGCCTGCCGCGTCCGCGCGGGAAGATTTAAGTTTGCTTAGCAGGTGCGATGGAGAAAATAGCCTGGTCGCCAAGGGCTCCACCTCCTCCCAGCTCGCCGCCATGACCGCCAGGAAAAGGGGGGGGGTTTTCTTTTTTCTTTTGTTTTTAACGAGACAAAACAACCCCTTATGCCGTATTTCCAAATATATTCGACTTCTCGGCGAGGAATCGCGGAAGTCAGGAAATCTAAGACGGAAGAGTGCATTAAAATTTACCGTATTCGCTGAGTAGTCTCCCCGTTGACAACGATAGGAGAAACTCGCGTTTGCTTCTGGTGGCTTGGATTCCGTTAACAGCCGGGCGCGGATACCGGTCGTGGTCTCCTCGGTGCGAGCTTCAGGCCGCCACGGTCTTCGGTGCCACAGAACACCGACTGATTCAAAACTCGAAAAGCTCATCGATTTAAATGTTTCTACAGTTACACGGTAGCGACGGGTCCGGGCTAAGAAACGCACCAAATATGTTTTTACCTACTTTGCGATGCTAATAAGATATCGTAGGGCGAACTCGGCCATTATGCTCTATGGACATATTTCAGGGTAACAGCATCCAGGGAGATTTTTTTCCTTCTTCTCCCAAAATGCAGCAATACTGATAACAGTGCCTGGAACGGCCCAGTTACCCGTAAATTCGACAGTACGAACCGATATAGAACAGCGTGGGGCGAACCCGGCCGGACTGCTATCAGCAGCAGGCAGTGTAGAAGCAACGAGAAAGGTTTCTTCATCTAAACGCAGAGATACTGATGGTAATGGCAGGAATTCACGCGCAGGACAGCGAGGCGATGTACGGCGAACCAGTAAATATGATAATAAAAAAAAGGGGGGGTAATCGTGGCGCTAGCATTCGCACTATCGGTATAGCCGGTACAGAATTCTCATCACTAAGCGATTACCACGTACTCCACACACACACACACACACACACACACACACACACAAAAATCAGATTTTGTCAGCGCGCCGGTGTCCAGTTGTTAGCCTGCCGGGGGTTGCTGGGAGTCAGGGACCCGAGTTCGAATCACGGTGGAAATCCGCTCGGATCGGTTTCTTCTCGTTCTTCCTCATTATCCGAATATGTGTGTGGGGGGGAGGGCAGGTTGTTTTTGTTTTGTATGACACTTACCTCCCCTGGCGTCATTCGGAAAAATAGGTCTGCTCGGTAAAAGTCGGCTGTTTTCGGTCTGGGCGCCGAGCGAGCAATCGGTGGACATCGTTCGAGAGGGAATTAATTATCCAAGCCATTCCCGCTACTGAAAGTAAATTCTTAAATCCCTCCTTTTGGTCTTCTGTTGTTGTATTTATTTATTTATTTTTGTTCTTATTGTTCGCTTCGTAGGGAAAGAGAATATTACCGGATGATATCGCCAAGGCAACAGCGTTTCTCGCGCATGCGTAGCCAAACAACCTCGCCTTTTGGCGACGCGGAGACGGACAGCAACCAACGAGCGGACGAATCCTGAACCGGCCTCACTTCGGGATCAGACCTGACTGTCAGACCACCTGCGTGGGTGGTGGGCTGGTCCTTCTACCAGCAGGCGCCATTAGAGAAGAACCGAAAAAGAAACGAGCGTCAGTTTAATTTTTCTAAAACAGTTCAGCTGCAACCGATCGTTTTACATTCATCTCTCCCCCCCTAACCTCCCCCCCCCCGATGCCCGCAAATATCAAGTCGCACTGAGACTTTAGTCTATTTGTACTTATGACCTTTAGTATTTCTGAATGTAGGCAGCTGAAAGACGTTTGTTAACCCTTGACCGTGTTTAAAACTTACATACCAGATCCAGACCGGAAGAGTGTGTTATTTTTAATCGTTCGTCATACTAAACGGCTGGAGTCGGCCCTGGCCGTGCATGCGAAAACTGTCCCCTTCCGGTCGCCACCAGGTTAGGGGGCGGGCGAGGTGTCCGTACGTATACTCGAGTTTAGGACCAACCGAAAACTCGTACAACAGAAGATCGTCTGTCTGTCTGGTATGGTTAAGTTTGTTTACTCCTCCTAGCTTCTTTTCCGTTGGGTGTTCCGACGACTCCGGGCCGTCCGGAGAGACCCCGAATCATCTCCGCCTTGAACCTCGACTCTCTGGTCAAAAAAGGGAGAATAATCCGCCCACCCCCCACCTCTCCAAGACGTAGAACTGATATTGATATTTAACGATACGCGACAAAAACAAAAACAAACGGAAGGTGCCGTGTCTCAGCGTTAAAGAAATCTGTCAAGTCAAGAAACAATCGGGGTTATCGCCCCTGTAAATTTTTTTTTCCCCTTGCGTTAGAGACAAGCAACATTTTAATTAACAGACTGTTTTCTGCGCAAACCCAGCAGCCATCGCGGAGGTTGGGGGGAGAGGGGGGACCAGAAAAGAGGAGAATAAAAGGTAAGGGTTCTCTCTTCTTTTGATCATCGCATGCGGGAACAAATCTGCTTCCCAGGTAGGTGGCGCGGCGGTGCGCGACGACAGCACCTGGTCGAGGTTGGGATCCGATCAGACGGTCCAGCGACCCGACGAACTCTTCCTCGCGCCTCATCCACGGCCGAGAGACACTTCGGCGCGTGCTTCTGTCCCGCTTCTCATCTGCAACTTCAACCTTCCGCCCTGATATTTAACCGACACAATGCCTTCCCCGAGCCCTTTACCTATTGCGTGCGAAGGATTTCCCCTAACCGCGTTTTGATTTAACCCGCCCCCCCTACCCCTGGCAACAATGGACCCGTCTCTCCGTTCTCATTTTTAGAATCGCCCGAATTCAATTACTTCTGGAACAACACGCGGGAAATAAGCGTATCTCCGAATATCAAATTCATTAGAGACTTCTAACGCGCCCCCCCCATCCCTCCGCTTCTTCTTTCTCGTTGCCTTTTATCTCCCTCCTTCTCAGTGTATTCGATTTACTCCAGCCAGACTCTTTGAAGACCGGGTGCCGCTTACCGTTCTCCCGACCAGCTATTGCTCACCTACACAAAGCAAATCGCCGACCGTATCCGCCTGTATTCCTGCTAATATCCCGGTCAAAGAAATAGAGAGATGCTCCTACATCAACGGTTCCTGCATTCCACTCGCTATTCCCTCGTATGCCATAAAAAAAAAACAAAAACATAATATTCTTTTTCCTTTAAAAGGATATTTCTCTGCTGGATATATTTCGGCTTCGGCTGGCGTCTTTAGGAAAGAACCCCTGACTTTTGTCAGCCAGTCTGATAATGCTTGGAACTCGGCTCTCATCGCTCACTCGCTGACTATTGGGCGAAAAGTATGAAAATTCTTCATTTCGATCGAATTCGATTTTCGTCAGCGCAGCGCGAAGTTTCTAATTAAAATAAAAACAAAAAACAAAGTCCAAAACTAATAAGATGCTTAAAAGGAAAATTATTTTTACTAACCCTAAACTTACCCTTAATTATTAGATTAAAATTAATTTTAAATACTTTTTTTATTAAGCCTCATGGTAGATTTTCCCCACGAACGATAACCCAACGATTTATACTTCGACGAGAGTAAAGAACTGCTGCTCGACACCCCCTCAAAAAAAGAGACAAAGTTATTTGTGTAGACACCTTTGTCATACAGCATAATCTAGGTTTTAAATCGCCTTCATTGCCATATAATCGAGCACATCGCATTAACTCAGTCTGGATTTACATGTCGACTTCAGATATTTTTCATTATAAATCGTATTGGGCCCCAGTTCACCGCTAATATTCATTTCTTCCCACATTTTCGAACTATTCCCGTGATTGTTGTCACTTGTCAAGAAATTTAGCAAAGTTTGAGGAATAAGAGAGAGAGAGAGAGAGAGATGACGTCAGTACAGAGAGATATGACGTCAGTACAAACAGAGAGAGAGATGGAGAGAGATATGACGTCAGTACAGACAGAGAGAGATGGAGAGAGAGAGATATGACGTCAGTACAGACAGAGAGAGATATGACGTCAGTACAGACAGAGAGAGATGAAGAGAGAGATATGACTTCAGTACAGACAGAGAGAGATGGAGAGAGAGAGAGATATGACGTCAGTACAGACAGAGAGAGATATGACGTCAGTACAGACAGAGAGATGAAGAGAGAGAGATATGACGTCAGTACAGACAGAGAGAGATGGAGAGAGAGATATGACGTCAGTACAGACAGAGAGAGATATGACGTCAGTACAGACAGAGAGAGATGAAGAGAGAGATATGACGTCAGTACAGACAGAGAGAGATGGAGAGAGAGATATGACGTCAGTACAGACAGAGAGAGATATGACGTCAGTACAGACAGAGAGAGATGAAGAGAGAGAGATATGACGTCAGTACAGACAGAGAGATGGAGAGAGAGATATGACGTCAGTACAGACAGAGAGAGAGAGAGATGACGTCAGTACAGAGATGAAGAGATAGAGCGATCAGTACAGAGAGAGAGAAATGGAGAGAGAGAGAGAGAAGAGAGAGATATGCCACCAAACCGATGTTGGGGATTTGTCTATTTTAGGAATGTCGTCTCCCAGAACGTTGTCCATCGATTATATATCGAAAGTAAAAAGGACAAGACAAATGTCACGTGTACCTAATGGCTCCTTTTTGTGGATTTTGGCCAAAGATGTTGATTTTTCTTGTTGCGGTCATCTTGATTGGATTTTAAAAACGTTTTCTATTTCTCTATATCCATTTTTTTCTAAGTGCTAAAATTTTCTTTAAATTCGCAGATCAGAACAATAGAGAGCCTCCTAACTCCCACGCTTTTTCGTTGCCATGGTTACTACGAAAGGCTGAAAGGAATTATATTAAAAATTTTTTTTTAAAAAAACCTGTCCAAATTGCTTCTAAGATTTCAGTAAAATCACTTTTATTGATAACAAAGAGCAAGTACTTTTATAGAGAATTAGCGGCGGTTTGTTGGGGTTTTTTTTAAAAAAAGAAGAAGAGGAGGAGGAGGAAATCATTAATTCTTCACTCCTCGCATTTCTGGCGTAAATAGCTTAAGATTTCTTATCTCGTTCATTGATCAAAAGACTTCCGCAAGTACGTGAGCGAGCTCTTGCCTTTCTCGCAAAATGGCTAAAAGTTTTGATAAGCCCGCGTGTTTAACAATGGCTTCAATTTGTTGAACCTAATGTGTTTTTTTTTAATAAGAAGTCTTGAGAGGGATAACGATGAAGGTATACCATTACCGTGTGGCTAACTAACGTAGAAGTCTCGCGGATGTTTGCTTAACCCTCCGCATGCCACGAACGTTTTCACTATAGTTACACAACCTGTGGTTTATATGCACTCTCCTGGCAGGGAAGTATGAAAAAAACAGGTAATCGTAATATAAAACGGTCCATCGGTTCTTTAAGCCAGACGTTACAGACTAAGTAAAGACGGTCCATCGGTTCTTTAAGCCAGACGTTACAGACGAAGTAAAGACGGTCCATCGGTTCTTTAAGCCAGACATTACAGAAGAAGTAAAGACGGTCCATCGGTTCTTTAAGCCAGACATTACAGACGAAGTAAAGACGGTCCATCGGTTCTTTAAGCCAGACGTTACAGACGAAGTAAAGACGGTCCATCGGTTCTTTAAGCCAGACATTACAGACGAAGTAAAGACGGTCCATCGGTTCTTTAAGCCAGACATTACAGACGAAGTAAAGACGGTCCATCGGTTCTTTAAGCCAGACATTACAGAAGAAGTAAAGACGGTCCATCGGTTCTTTAAGCCAGACATTACAGACGAAGTAAAGACGGTCCATCGGTTCTTTAAGCCAGACATTACAGACTAAGTAAAGACGGTCCATCGGTTCTTTAAGCCAGACGTTACAGACGAAGTAAAGACGGTCCATCGGTTCTTTAAGCCAGACGTTAGAGACGAAGTAAAGACGGTCCATCGGTTCTTTAAGCCAGACGTTACAGACGAAGTAAAGACGGTCCATCGGTTCTTTAAGCCACATTACAGACTAAGTAAAGACGGTCCATCGGTCTTTAAGCCAGACATTACAGACGAAGTAAAGACGGTCCATCGGTTCTTTAAGCCAGACGTTACAGACGAAGTAAAGACGGTCCATCGGTTTCTTTAAGCCAGACATTACAGACGAAGTAAAGACGGTCCATCGGTTCTTTAAGCCAGACATTACAGACGAAGTAAAGACGGTCCATCGGTTCTTTAAGCCAGACATTACAGACTAAGTAAAGACGGTCCATCGGTTCTTTAAGCCAGACATTACAGACGAAGTAAAGACGGTCCATCGGTTCTTTAAGCCAGACGTTACAGACGAAGTAAAGACGGTCCATCGGTTCTTTAAGCCAGACATTACAGACGAAGTAAAGACGGTCCATCGGTTCTTTAAGCCAGACGTTACAGACGAAGTAAAGACGGTCCATCGGTTCTTTAAGCCAGACATTACAGACGAAGTAAAGACGGTCCATCGGTTCTTTAAGCCAGACGTTACAGACGAAGTAAAGACGGTCCATCGGTTCTTTAAGCCAGACGTTACAGACGAAGTAAAGACGGTCCATCGGTTCTTTAAGCCAGACGTTACAGACGAAGTAAAGACGGTCCATCGGTTCTTTAAGCCAGACGTTACAGACGAAGTAAAGACGGTCCATCGGTTCTTTAAGCCAGACATTACAGAAGAAGTAAAGACGGTCCATCGGTTCTTTAAGCCAGACATTACAGACTAAGTAAAGACGGTCCATCGGTTCTTTAAGCCAGACATTACAGAAGAAGTAAAGACGGTCCATCGGTTCTTTAAGCCAGACGTTACAGACGAAGTAAAGACGGTCCATCGGTTCTTTAAGCCAGACGTTACAGACGAAGTAAAGACGGTCCATCGGTTCTTTAAGCCAGACGTTACAGACGAAGTAAAGACGGTCCATCGGTTCTTTAAGCCAGACATTACAGAAGAAGTAAAGACGGTCCATCGGTTCTTTAAGCCAGACGTTACAGACGAAGTAAAGACGGTCCATCGGTTCTTTAAGCCAGACATTACAGACGAAGTAAAGACGGTCCATCGGTTCTTTAAGCCAGACATTAACAGACGAAGTAAGACGGTCCATCGGTTCTTTAAGCCAGACATTACAGACGAAGTAAAGACGGTCCATCGGTTCTTTAAGCCAGACATTACAGAAGAAGTAAAGACGGTCCATCGGTTCTTTAAGCCAGACGTTACAGACGAAGTAAAGACGGTCCATCGGTTCTTTAAGCCAGACGTTACAGAAGAAGTAAAGACGGTCCATCGGTTCTTTAAGCCAGACGTTACAGACGAAGTAAAGACGGTCCATCGGTTCTTTAAGCCAGACGTTACAGACGAAGTAAAAGACGGTCCATCAGTTCTTTAAGCCAGACATTACAGACGAAGTAAAGACGGTCCATCGGTTCTTTAAGCCAGACATTACAGAAGAAGAAAAGTAAAGACGGTCCATCGGTTCTTTAAGCCAGACATTACAGAAGAAGTAAAGACGGTCCATCGGTTCTTTAAGCCAGACATTACAGAAGAAGTAAAGACGGTCCATCGGTTCTTTAAGCCAGACATTACAGACGAAGTAAAGACGGTCCATCGGTTCTTTAAGCCAGACATTACAGACGAAGTAAAGACGGTCCATCGGTTCTTTAAGCCAGACATTACAGACTAAGTAAAGACGGTCCATCGGTTCTTTAAGCCAGACATTACAGACGAAGTAAAGACGGTCCATCGGTTCTTTAAGCCAGACATTACAGACTAAGTAAAGACGGTCCATCGGTTCTTTAAGCCAGACATTACAGACGAAGTAAAGACGGTCCATCGGTTCTTTAAGCCAGACATTACAGAAGAAGTAAAGACGGTCCATCGGTTCTTTAAGCCAGACATTACAGACGAAGTAAAGACGGTCCATCGGTTCTTTAAGCCAGACATTACAGACGAAGTAAAGACGGTCCATCGGTTCTTTAAGCCAGACATTACAGACTAAGTAAAGACGGTCCATCGGTTCTTTAAGCCAGACGTTACAGACGAAGTAAAGACGGTCCATCGGTTCTTTAAGCCAGACGTTACAGACGAAGTAAAGACGGTCCATCGGTACTTTAAGCCAGATATTACAGACTAAGTGAAGACGGTCCATCGGTTCTTTAAGCCAGACATTACAGAAGAAGTAAAGACGGTCCATCGGTTCTTTAAGCCAGACATTACAGAAGAAGTAAAGACGGTCCATCGGTTCTTTAAGCCAGACATTACAGACGAAGTAAAGACGGTCCATCGGTTCTTTAAGCCAGACATTACAGACGAAGTAAAGACGGTCCATCGGTTCTTTAAGCCAGACATCACAGACTAAGTAAAGACGGTCCATCGGTTCTTTAAGCCAGACATTACAGACGAAGTAAAGACGGTCCATCGGTTCTTTAAGCCAGACATTACAGACGAAGTAAAGACGGTCCATCGGTTCTTTAAGCCAGACATTACAGACGAAGTAAAGACGGTCCATCGGTTCTTTAAGCCAGACATTACAGACGAAGTAAAGACGGTCCATCGGTTCTTTAAGCCAGACATTACAGACGAAGTAAAGACGGTCCATCGGTTCTTTAAGCCAGACATTACAGAAGAAGTAAAGACGGTCCATCGGTTCTTTAAGCCAGACGTTACAGACGAAGTAAAGACGGTCCATCGGTTCTTTAAGCCAGACGTTACAGACGAAGTAAAGACGGTCCATCGGTTCTTTAAGCCAGACATTACAGACGAAGTAAAGACGGTCCATCGGTTCTTTAAGCCAGACATTACAGACTAAGTAAAGACGGTCCATCGGTTCTTTAAGCCAGACGTTACAGAAGAAGTAAAGACGGTCCATCGGTTCTTTAAGCCAGACGTTACAGACGAAGTAAAGACGGTCCATCGGTTCTTTAAGCCAGACATTACAGACGAAGTAAAGACGGTCCATCGGTTCTATAAGCCAGACATTACAGACGAAGTAAAGACGGTCCATCGGTTCTTTAAGCCAGACGTTACAGACGAAGTAAAGACGGTCCATCGGTTCTTTAAGCCAGACATTACAGAAGAAGTAAAGACGGTCCATCGGATCTTTAAGCCAGACATTACAGAAGAAGTAAAGACGGTCCATCGGTTCTTTAAGCCAGACATTACAGACGAAGTAAAGACGGTCCATCGGTTCTTTAAGCCAGACATTACAGACGAAGTAAAGACGGTCCATCGGTTCTTTAAGCCAGACATTACAGACTAAGTAAAGACGGTCCATCGGTTCTTTAAGCCAGACATTACAGACTAAGTAAAGACGGTCCATCGGTTCTTTAAGCCAGACGTTACAGAAGAAGTAAAGACGGTCCATCGGTTCTTTAAGCCAAACGTTACAGACGAAGTAAAGACGGTCCATCGGTTCTTTAAGCCAGACGTTACAGAAGAAGTAAAGACGGTCCATCGGTTCTTTAAGCCAGACATTACAGACGAAGTAAAGACGGTCCATCGGTTCTTTAAGCCAGACATTACAGACTAAGTAAAGACGGTCCATCGGTTCTTTAAGCCAGACATTACAGACTAAGTAAAGACGGTCCATCGGTTCTTTAAGCCAGACGTTACAGAAGAAGTAAAGACGGTCCATCGGTTCTTTAAGCCAGACGTTACAGACGAAGTAAAGACGGTCCATCGGTTCTTTAAGCCAGACGTTACAGACGAAGTAAAGACGGCCCATCGGTTCTATAAGCCAGACGTTACAGACGAAGTAAAGACGGCCCATCGGTTCTATAAGCCAGACGTTAGAGACGAAGTAAAGACGGTCCATCGGTTCTTTAAGCCAGACGTTAGAGACGAAGTAAAGACGGTCCATCGGTTCTATAAGCCAGACGTTACAGACGAAGTAAAGACGGCCCATCGGTTCTATAAGCCAGACGTTACAGACGAAGTAAAGACGGCCCATCGGTTCTATAAGCCAGACGTTACAGACGAAGTAAAGACGGTCCATCGGTTCTATAAGCCAGACGTTACAGACGAAGTAAAGACGGCCCATCGGTTCTATAAGCCAGACGTTACAGACGAAGTAAAGACGGCCCATCGGTTCTATAAGCCAGACATTACAGACGAAGTAAAGACGGTCCATCGGTTCTATAAGCCAGACGTTACAGACGAAGTAAAGACGGTCCATCGGTTCTATAAGCCAGACATTACAGACGAAGTAAAGACGGTCCATCGGTTCTATAAGCCAGACGTTAGAGACGAAGTGAATGCGGCCTATTCCACTACACTTTTATTTATCCCGTAACCGAAAAGATCGATTCATAAAGTTTAGTAAGAATAATATTTCGAATTAAAAGGTTATATTTTTGAATTTGTTTAAGAATTTCGATTAAAATTGCTGTAAAAGAGCCAGGTTTACCTGCTCCTACCGGCCATGTCAAACAGGATCCGTCCGACGTAGAACGGTATTTCATCCTGACATTTCTGGATCTTCGTGGCGGTGGAAAAAGGGAAGGAAAAAAACCACAAAAGAATCATCTTAGGTTTTTCGGTAGGTTTCGAATCTCCCATCTTTTAACCCTCCACCGTATCGCAACGCTTAGCGGAAGAGGAAGTAAAAGCGACCCGGAAAGGATGATGGCGAGGTGATGTTTATTCGCATCGAGAGTCGAGTCCGCCAGGAATCCGAAGGCGAACCGTTTCCGGTCTGCGCTCAGCCTCGTCCTGGAATCGGAAGCGCTACAAAGACGCGTTCCGGTTTCCATTTTTACTCTCCCCCCTCCCTCTTCTGTTTATTTTTCTACCGACCTGGTTGAGTTGGATGGATGAGCCCTCGAAGGGTTACGCAGCCGCTGACCTACGAGCATCATCATCTGCGTGCCAGGCCCGGAACTTCGTCCGTTTGTTTAATGCTACCAAGGTAAAGATAAAATGGCCGAAACCAATCAGATCCAACACCCCCCCCCTCGTTTGGAAATTTAATCCAACCGGGATTTTCTTTTTAGGAATACCAATTTCTGTAACTGCCGCCGCATATTTCGCTACGCAACCCCCCCACACCGCCTCGAGAGCTTAGAATCTACTGGTTCCCTCATTCTAAAGCCAAACTCTCTCTCTCTATTTCATGAAATTAAATTATTTCGTCCCCTTTCATGATTTTATTGGCCCCTGGCATTTCCCACGTTGTCGTCGTTCGAGGTATTCTCTCTATGTTTTTTGCTGCATTGTCGTCAATAATTTGGCAGAATTACGTCGACTACAAAGCGGCCGCTTGGGGAGCCACTTTACTCTTGCCTGGGTGATTCTTTTTTTTTTTTTTCAAATGCGAATATGTTGGTAAGAAGCCAAGAACTTTCGCACCTTTTGATGTGGGTTCTACAAGAAGACCTCATTTTGCTCTTCATTCTTTAAATTTATTTATAGGAACTTAAAAAAAAAAAAGAAAATGTTTTTATTACTTTTACGACAGCGGTGGAGTTAACGTCAGGCTGTAGTAGGTTCCGGTCGGCTTTGTGCTGTAAAGTTCCAGTCATTTATCAGCGTCAGACTTTACTAAAGTTCTCACGAATTCAAACACCGACTCCGGATACGAACTTTTCAAAAAAAAATTCTAATAATAATAATAATTTAAAAAAAATATTCGAAATTAAGGCCACTTAACGCATAATAGTGATGAATCTGATTTTCTCTCGTGATAAAGGGAGCACACTTCTCGGTAACGGATCCTTTGAAATTCGTAAAAAGAAGGATTTAAAGTACCAACAATTCTGTCCCAATGAAACGCTGAATCTAAGCCAGTGTTTTCATTTTTTTTTTTAGAAGCAGGTCTATGGGATTGTCAGGTCTGTGGGATCGTCAAGTCTATGGGATTGTCAGGTCTGTGGGATCGTCAAGTCTGTGGGATTGTCAGGTCTATGGGATTGTCAGGTCTGTGGGATTGTCAGGTCTGTGGGATCGTCAGGTCTGTGGGATCGTCAGGTCTGTGGGATTGTCAGGTCTGTGAGATAGTCAGGTCTGTGGGATTTTCAGGTCTGTGGGATCGTCAAGT
Organism: Nautilus pompilius; assembly: GCA_018389105.1. NCBI lineage: Eukaryota > Metazoa > Mollusca > Cephalopoda > Nautilida > Nautilidae > Nautilus > Nautilus pompilius. Next base: position 38,337 of record JACATO010001613.1, read on the forward strand.
CTGTGAGATTGTCAGGTCTATGGGATTGTCAGGTCTGTGGGATTGTCAGGTCTGTGGGATCGTCAGGTCTGTGGGATTGTCAGGTCTGTGGGATAGTCAGGTCTGTGGGATTGTCAGGTCTGTGGGATCGTCAAGTCTGTGAGATTGTCAGGTCTATGGGATTGTCAGGTCTGTGGGATTGTCAGGTCTGTGGGATCGTCAGGTCTGTGGGATTGTCAGGTCTGTGGGATTGTCAGGTCTGTGTGATTGTCAGGTCTGTGGGATTGTCAGGTCTGTGGGATTGTCAGGTCTGTGTGATTGTCAGATCTGTGGGATTGTCAGGTCTTTGGGATTGTCAGGTCTGTGGGATTGTCAGGTCTGTTGGATTATCAGGTCTGTGGGATCGTCAAGTCTGTGGGATTGTCAGGTCTGTGGGATCGTCAGGTCTGTGGGATTGTCAGGTCTGTGGGATTGTCAGGTCTGTGGGATCGTCAGGTCTGTGGGATTGTCAGGTCTGTGGGATTGTCAGGTCTGTTGGATTGTCAGGTCTGTGGGATCGTCAAGTCTGTGGGATTGTCAGGTCTGTGGGATTGTCAGGTCTGTTGGATTGTCAGGTCTGTGGGATCGTCAGGTCTGTGGGATCGTCAAGTCTGTGGGATTGTCAGGTCTGTGGGATCGTCAAGTCTGTGGGATTGTCAGGTCTGTGGGATTGTCAGGTCTGTGGGATTGTCAGGTATGTGGGATTGTCAGGTCTGTGGGATTTTCAGGTCTGTGGGATAGTCAGGTCTGTGGGATTATCAGGTCTGTGGGATCGTCAGGTCTGTGGGATTGTCAGGTCTGTGGGATTGTCAAGTCTGTGGGATTGTCAGGTCTGTGGGATTGTCAGGTCTGTTGGGATCGTCAGGTCTGTGGGATTGTCAGGTCTGTTGGATTGTCAGGTCTGTGGGATCGTCAGGTCTGTGGGATCGTCAAGTCTGTGGGATCGTTAGGTAGGTCTGTGGGATTGTCAGGTCTGTGGGATTGTCAGGTCTGTGGGATCGTCAAGTCTGTGGGATTGTCAGGTCTGTGGGATTGTCAGGTCTGTTGGATTGTCAGGTCTGTGGGATCGTCAGGTCTGTGGGATCGTCAAGTCTGTGGGATTGTCAGGTCTTTGGGATTGTCACACGCAATCGGTCAAAAACGTTCCGCAGGGAAAGCTGTACTTCCGACCTGGCCACCAGTCTCGCGCTCTGAGGGATTGGGGTTAGAGCTGGGGCTAGAGTTCCCGAGGAGGGGGGGAGAATTACGGTGAAGATTTATGCGTTAACCTTTTCACTATATCCGCACCCCGACAGCCGCTAGTGGTACAGTATACATTTTGAGATGTAACCTCATTGAAAAAGAAAGTTGCAAGGTGCGTGCTCTACTAACAGCGGCTCGATTCTCGCCGCAGGATTTTCTCTGGATTTTCTCCTTTTGTCAACGGGATCGGCCTTCCTACGTCTAATTATTCTCCGCAGAGCTGACGTCGAGACGAGACGCTTCCCTCGCAGTCGTCAGCTTCCATCAGATAACAGTGATTATCAGGTACATTCAGATTACCGAAGGAAAAAAAAAGAGTAAAATTTATCGTGGAAATCGATGTACTAATTAAACAACAAGGAGCTTCCATTAGACAGGAATCTGCCTTCAACACACAGAAAATACAGTGTAAAGCCCATCGGTAGATATCAGTAAGCGGCCCACGGCGACAGATCTTTCTTATTGATAATGAGAAACTATTAAACGGCTACAGATGGCGTCTAGAATTAACCGTGTACCAGCCGTTCGCCGCTAACTGAAACTGCTGACCGCTCTATACGTTCTTGCCGTTCAAGTTGTATCGATTTCAGGGCTTAACAAAGAGAGCTAACCTACCCCAATCCGATTAAAGCAAACGAGATAGACGCACCCTTTCCCAACCGCCAAGCTTGCATACATTTCGAATTCGCACCTGCTTCTTACTCTAACATGGTTTCGGGGGTTGAGGTCCAGCGAAGGTGGTCATTCATCACTGTGTTAAAGCTCGGTGCACTGCGAGATAATGCGAGAGCGTGTGTGAGGTAGAATGTAGAGCTTACAAGGAGGCAGGGCGACACTGTCCCCTTGCAGAGGGCCTCCGGGTCTGAGAAGTGGTCACAGGCGGTACGTTAAACAAGTTGGCTGGAGGCAGGGTGTGATCGGAGTCCACACCCGGTCTCCGGGGGGTTGGTTAGTACTCGACAGACAGCACAGTACAGAGGGCACGAGTTGACCATCACTTTTAAGGATCTGCACGGGGGGGGGGGGTTGTTGTGGTATTTGGTGTTCGAACAAATGGCAACGATCCACTCTGGACGCTAGTGTTTCGTCGTGAAGAAACATTCGCCAGCTCCCCCTGGTTGTCGAAGACCCCCACAAATTGTCAGGTGAGAAGGGGAAGGAACTTCGGCTCCTGTGCCGTTGGACGTTCGTGATGGCGTCACGCATCATTCTTTAACGACGGACGGTAGGTATTTCCTTTGGCTTATATCGCAATGGAAATGGAATAAGGGGGGAAACGGGACCCAAGTCTCGTGGCCGACCGATTCCAGTCGGGGCCAGGAGGTAGATCGGCGTCTGTCAGACCATCCACCGCAGTCGCGATATCTCATCGAAGCTCACCTCCCGACGACGCGGACGTCTGAAGAGAAATCGATTACCTCAAAGAAAACGAGACAGAAATAGCTCTTGTTAAAATTCACTGATACGCGAAATAGAAACGTACGAGCAACAGCCGGTTTTCCTCTGTCTCACGCTTCGAAAACCGTCCAGTGCATCATTTAGAGAAGCTGTTTGTTCGGGCTCCGGAGGCATTAGGCTGGGATCCGAACCTCGAGATGACGATGGTTCAGTCCAGGGGGGGGGGCGTTGCCGGAACCCGACCGCCTGTCTGTCCCAAAACATCTGGAACGTGACTCTTGCTTGCATCTCGTCAAGATGGTAACGCGTGTGTTCTCTGACTGTCGGTGTATTATTCGTGTTTGTCGGTGCGTGGATATTCCAGTTACGGCTCTGTCACACCGACTTAGATCGGGGCAAGAGTTCACGGTGGTCAGCGGTTCGAATCGCACCGTCTCTTCTTTATATTTAAAAATAAAAAAAATAAAAGTTTTCGTCTGCGCAATTGGTTCTATAATTCCTGATATCGATCCGTTCAGGTTAACATAGCGATTTGTTCACAACAGATTCTCTTTTCCCGTGGTTTACGTTTATCCATTTTACCGTGAAGTCGGGAATCCTCGAACGAATTGGAGTTGGGGTCTCTCTCTCGCTCTCTCTCTCTCTCTCTCTCTCTTCTCTCTCTCTCTCTCTCCACTATCTCTCTCTCCATCACTCTCTCTCTTCAACTCTCTCTCTCGCCATCACTCCTCTCTCTCCCTCTCTCTCCTCTCTCTCTCCATCTCTCTCTCCTCTCCATTACTCTCCTCTCTCTCTCTCTTCATCCTCTCTCCGTCTCTCTCCATCTCTCCCTCTCTCTCTCTCTCTCCATCACTCTCTCTTCACTCTCTCTCCGCTCTTTCCATCTCTTCTCTCTCTTCAACCTCTCTCTCTCTCTCAGCTCTCTCGCGCTCTCGTCTCCCTCCTCCTCCTCGCCTCTCTCTCTCTCTCCTCTCTCTCTCTCTTCTCCTCTCTCTCTCTCCTCCCCTCATCTCTCTCGCTGGTACTGACGTCATATCTCTCTGTACTGATGTCATATCTGTGTTTTGTGCTTGCGCAAAAATACAAGAAATAAACGAATAAACGGTTTCAATTCCAGGGTACATTAATTCAAAAAATTCTTATAGTAATAAGGAGTCATAATGAATCTATTTAGTAGTATGCATTTCTCACTCGTAGCGGGTCTTGTATAAGCCATTACTGACTGCACCCCGGTTATAACGAACTCAAAATTGAATTCATTCAAACGCGGTGCGTAGAAGAAAGTTTTAAAAAAAGTATTAAAATCATGAGATCGAGACCCTTTCTTTTTTCCCTACCGTCAGGGATTCTTCAAGAATTACTTCTTGGTAAAGAGCAAATGTCTATTCGATGGCTGCTCTTACTGCTGAACTACCACGTTCAGATTTCAGCAGAATAATTAAAAACCATCAGGCGATTACAGGTAGGGGGCGGGGCGGGGAGATAGATGGTTGGCTGGCAGTTTTCAGATAGGTCTATTAAAAGTAGGCATCGGTTGAGCCACGAACCGGTGGGAGAAGGAAAAAAAAGGGGGGTTCGATTTCGGCCGTCTGACATCTGCTTTATCTTTCTGAGTAATTGGAAAAGATGGCCCAGTAATTGGGAAGGGGGAGGAGGAGGAGGGAGGACGGCAGAAAATCTACCCAATTAACTGACGCAACGTAGAGGAAGCTTAGAAGAAACCCAAATCTTTTCCGATTATTTGTTGTGGGGAGGAGAAAGGGAATTGGTTGAGCGACCGGCTGGGTTCCGTTCCGACTCCTGCTTCTCTTGTGCTCGCTCCGGATTTCATCGCCACCAAGAAGAGAGAGAGAGAGAGACAGAGAGATGACGTCAGTACAGAGACAGAGATGAGGAGAGAGAGACAGAGAGATGACGTCAGTACAGAGACAGAGATGAAGAGAGAGAGAGAGAGAGAGAGAGAGAGAGATGCATCATCTAATTGCTGCTGATGTTGGCTGCGCGATTATCGAGCCCGAACTTCTTATTCATCACCGAGATCTCGTGTCCGCTTCCCAGAGAGAGAGAGAGAGAGAGAGAGAGATGACATCAGTACAGAGACAGAGATGAGGAGAGAGAGAGAGAGAGACCCGATCGCTGCATCAGGATACGACAGGTAATTAATTCGACACTGTCCGGAGGGCGTGTCGTGTGGTGTGTGTTGTGTGTGTGGACTAAGGTGAATGAGTCTCATTTTGGTGGCTTCTTTGCCGAAGGTACCAGTTGGACTTGGGATGGGATGGGATACGTAAGTCAGACGTTTAAAGGTGGGAATTTAGGGCAAGAAACCATTACAAATAATCGAAAAGCAATTTAAGAAAAAAGAAAAGATAGGCGAAAGAGGGAGGAGACAGAGGCCGGGGGGGGGGGTGACCGGTTAGGCTGACATCTCGCCAATCTTTTACTCCACTCTCTCTCTCAGAGTCGAAACAGACTGATGAGTAATAATAATAATAATAATACAGCGTGGATCATTGTGCGGGCGTGTGTATGTCTGTGCATGTGTGTATATACAGATATATGTGCGTTTGTGTTTTAAAGTAACAACAGCGGTAAAGCGACGGCCGAAGCAGCGAGATCGGTGTGACAACAACAAGCCAGGAGGAGGTAGCAGCCGACGCCTAATGAGTGATTGGTCACGTGAACCTTCATTTAAACCGGCACAGACCATTCTGTAGGTAGGGGACTCGCCATCCTCAGACTTCCGCTTAAAGAGGTGATGGAGAAAATGTCGTCCTCTATAAGCAACCGAGAGAATTCGAAACATTTCTGAAATCCGGTGTTTCCTTGTAAGGCTTATTCTGATTATCATCTAAAAGAAGATGCTGAGGTAGCGATGAATATTCATCTCTTCGTTCTTGGAGAAGCTACCCCGGTTTTCCGCTATTTTTGCATCTTTTAAATATTTTTTTTTACTTTGAAATTCGAGTTCTAATTACCTTCGTGGTGTCTCTTTTGTTCCCTGGTCTCTTCATCAGCGATTATCGCACCTACCAAAGTTTTGCTGGTTTTAAATGGATATTACTTTTCAAACCCCCATCTCTTTTATGACGTAACACATCAAATAGTTTCTTTGACCAGCCATTGCGATGTTCGTCCAGGTTAGGGCATGCATGTGCGCGTGTGTTTGTGTTTGATGTTTGCAGGTGAGACTTTCCTTAATTAGCTCCCGTGTTCCTCTGACAGATCGCATTTCCGGCTTCCGCTCGTAACCCCGCGAGTTTTCCTCTTTCCTGATTAAGGAGGAAAGACTTCGCAGTCGGCAGAATGGAGAAGTGGACGGTTCAAAGCGAACCGCTTGTAATCAGCCTCTCGCGTGGCAGCTGAACACCTGACAGGTAAAATGCCCCGCCCCTCGGTCGGAAGAAAGGCGGTAATGGAACCGCTACTTCAGAATTGGTAAACGCCGGCAGATGGAACTTCTGTATAAATCGTTGTTCCATCACTGTTCGAGTCTTTGGTACGATTTGTCTGAAGCGGCGGGGAGCGGAAGTGTATTTGCTGGTTAGGGGTGCGAGTTCGCTCGTCAAGCCTTGAGTCGCGGGTTCGATCCCTGGTGGGGTCAGAGGCCCCCCCCCCACCACCCGAAACACAGCTGTACAGCCCTCATCTGGGAAACCTCCATTCACGCCTTCTGACATCGCACCTCGCACCTGTCTTCGGCGGGAACCACTTCGGTCCAGACAAGAAACCTCCAGAAAAGCTCGGAGCAGAGCGGAAAACTTGGAATCAGCGGAATGATTCTCGCTGTTGACGCTGTGATCCGATAGGCGGCGTTATCTGCAGCACCCGAGACGGGGTGCCCCACCCCTACCGCCTCATCGCCTTCGTCATACGAGCTTGAGAAAAAAAAATCCTTCCGGATGACGTCAGAGATTATGGTTTAACTTCCGGTGACGTGGAGACGGCGTAAGGATTTCAAAAAAAAAAACAAAACAAAACAACAAAATATTTAGCTTCTAAAGGACTGAATCTGCAGTGAACGTCTACCGTTAAAGAGCGGGGACCAAGGGAGGGAAGCCGTAACGTTTAGTTCTTGGACATGTCACGTGATATTAAATCCTCCGGGGGGGCCCCCTTCCGACTTTCTTGATGTAACTTGAGGCTTTTTCCTTAATACGAAGCTGTCAGCCTGGTGAAGACCCGAGATTCGTAGCACAACTTCAAAACAAACAAAACCTCACTACTAATAACAGAACTATATTATTTCCTAAAGAAAAGAAAAGAAATATATACTTACTTTATTTAATGGATAAAGCTAAATATTGGCTTATATTCTTCACCGAAGAAAGTAGACTTTTACAAACGTCTTTTAAATTACAGAATTTTTCAGACACCTCTTTGAAGATACATTGCACAGAGACATTGTCGTGGCGACGGAATCCAGTTTTATTCCGCTATTTCTCTACTTTATATATTTTTGTTTAGAGACTCGGGTTTTTTTGGGGGGGCACGTAGATGTTGTCATCGGCTTCTGTAGATTTTGCTTCGAGTTTTTACCGAATTACCCGTTACAATTATCGCTTAAACCGTCCTACTGGGAAATCAAGGCGGTGAAAGCGAAGATGATGTCTGCTAAACAAAGTTCCGATGGGGGAAATCTCAGTTTGACTAGAAGCTAGGATGGCATTGGAACAGAACCAACAAAACCCGCCATTAAGGTAACATTATAAAAGAAAGGGGATAAAGACGATTTGAAGGGACTATGGATGACGACAGTCTATCCATATGCTTGCTGTTAGTAGGGTGGACTAGTTTCAGGACTGACTGCTTGCACTCAAGACAGTTACACCCCCTGTCAGAGATAGTTATCATATTAAAGCAGAAAATACTGGTAGATTTCATACCATTACGCTTGTATATCTAAAGGCAGTGCTACTATTTGTGATCCCACTGTATGTCGTTAGTTCTCAGTAAACTACGTTAACCCCTCCCCGCCCCCCCTTTGTCGCTGTATCTTATCTGTCATCAAAACAACGTCCACAGCATATAGGAACTGAAACAATCTCATCACATAAACGATGTTCACTTTTCCTCTATAACTACATGAATAGAACAAATTTCCAACTATAAATACGCATTCGGCTCTGTTAAAATACAATTACAGCCGGGCACTTTTAACAATGGTATGTTTGTTTTTTTTGTTATTGTTTTGTTTTATTGTTAATTTCAACACCGATTTCAGCAGTGGATTTGGGAACGTCCTAAGCGGTCCATTCAGTCGTCTCGCTCAGCCTCCCGTTTGCAAGTCTCTTAAAACATAAACAACCAAGTAATACTGCAATATTACGCATATACAGATATTTAAACAAAATTGATTTTTCCTTCTAATTTGAAAATTTGTCTAAAGGCTGAATTTTAAAAAAAAAATGAAAGCTACACTGATTTTAAACAGAAGAAATAATTGGTCTCTCTATAATGAAAATTATAAGAGGGTAAATTGTATCTGCGGCTTCGTATATTTTTTATCGAAGTATTCATATATATGTGCGTATATATATATATGTAAAATCAATTCTCTTGTAGATATTTTTTGCAATTATTTTTAAATAAAGTGGAAAATTTTTTTCTCTTAAGCAACTTGTTAACATCTCTTCTCGGTCTCGGATGTTTCACATCTTGAAACCATTGGGTTGTTTTCTTTAAACATCTTGCAGCCCGTAAACATATTTGCTGTAGTTTCGGGCATAATTTACTTTGAGCTCTCGTCACATCCTTAGCATCTCGATACAAAGAGAGAATACCGGCTTAAGGACTGAAGTCTCGAGGAAGACGGTGCTAACGCCTTCCTGTTGTTTGATGGTAACAGCGCAGTCTTGGTGTGATGATAACTAAGCACCCGATGTTTCGAAAAGCAAAATCATCGCGTTCTGTTGGATACATAGATCAAAGAAGTTTGTCATTTTTCTGTAAACCATCTAATTAATCGTACAGATATTTAGGGACAAAAGACAGAAATTGATACTGTATTATATATGTGACTGTATGTATACCAATTATTACGCACTTTTCCATAAATTAAGGTTGGACTGTAGATTGATACCTAGAACCTGTAAACTTCTAATGGTTTTTAGTTTTCAACCCTGCACAGCTGATTCTATTACCAGTCTACATCTAAGACCCTGATAAAAAAATAAATAATCATTTTTCGAGATGGTCGTTCATAACGATCACCAACAATGTGTCTACCATTTATTGAATCTTTTTTTAAAAAAAGTAACCAGAGTTGAAGTTTTTTGTTTTTTAAATTTCTCAGTATGAATCATTTCTGGGTAATAAGTCCCACATTTATGGCTGGAAATAATTTATTACATCACAGATTGCTTTTGCATCGATGTTGTAGGATGTTTTTCTCAGCACCTCTGATTGATTGCCGATACACATTACTAAAACAAATCGAACTTGAATTTTACGTCTAGGAAAAAGAAAACCAAAGCCATAAATCAGGATATTTGTTGATGTGATGACAAACAGGAGTTTTTTAAAATAAATTATTAATATTTCTAAGTATTTTGCTCTAAAACTATAAAAGCAAATCTGATATGAAACGCCAAGAATACCACGTATTTCAATGTATCTAATATGCAAAATCGAGTCTGGATGTCTTATGGAGTCCATTGCGATTTTTGTCTACATAACAACGACATTTGTTGTCGTTTCAAATTCCTCAACCATTATTTAACTAGCAGAAATATTTGTCATGTAAAACAACTTTGTTCAACAACTCACTCAGAGCTGACATCAATCAGGTCAGAGTTTTCACTTCGTTCTCAAACCGGTTCGAGTTTACTACGACTGCCGTATTCGGCTGATTACCACATATGCTGAAGTTTATAGTAAATAAACATGTTTCTGGTTTCATTTACCTAGTTTTGGCAGAGTGATTTCGACTTTAGATTCTATGACGTTGTAATTCTCTATGCAGCTAATTCGGATTTCAAATTAGAAAAAGCAAGAATCTCTAACAAAACCATTGCTGACTCATCCTTTGTTCTTAGCACCTAATTATTCTAATGCTTTATATTTTCCTCACCTTTTTGTTTTGTCTTTATGTGATTATGTGCAGTTCGTTTACTTTCAAAAGATATAGGTATTTTCAGCTTGATTATGATCAGTTTGATGTTAGTGTATAATTGATTTGGCTTTAATTTAAATTTTACATTGGTTAAATGAACACCTAGTGCAATAACGACAACGGGAATATACATATATAATGATTCGATCTTTATTATTTACTTTCTAAACATTTTCAAATACATTCCTTCCAATTAGTTATTCCAGTACCGAAAAAAGGTTTATATGCGAGGCATCGATTGAGAGGATTTCACCAAAACCGACTTCTTGAAGGGAGTTTTGCGAATTATTTCTCACAGGGGGCAGTTCGAACGTTGACTTTACATTGATTAGATACTCATGGCGGAAATCTCTTCAGCTTTTCTTACCTATCGCTTACATGTCTCTAAGGTACTCTTCGTAACATAGGATTCACCTCAATTCAGATTCTCAGAAAATGTCATTTTCGAAGACTAGTGAGCGGGTTTTGGTTAGCATCTTCCATACATGACATAACCGCTGTTCTATGAACCTGGGACCCTGTAAGTAATTTCCGCCGAGGTTGTTGCGAAAGGCACCGGATCTTTTGGCACACAAACCATGCAGTCAGCCCAAAGTGTGTTTAACATGACAAAAGAATCCAGTTTGGCCAACAAAAGCTTTTTTTTTTTTTAAAAAGTCAACAAAGCTGATTTCCATATTAATAGAAATTTGTAGGAACTAATTAAATCTTGTTTATGTCGTGGAATGCAACAGCAGCCAGTCCCCTTTCGTAATAACAAGTGAATCTTCATTCTACACGTGCAGAAAGGTGCAAAAGGAAAGTTTATTCTGTATTGAACTTTAATTCCGGTTGATTCTTTGGCATTTGTATCAAAAGTTCCCATTACTCGTTCTCAAATGCCCCCTAAGTATCCGGATTTTCTCGTTCGCTTACAGTTGGAGAATCCTTAGGATTCCCTGCTTGGTTCTACGAAAATCAACCGACGTACACTGTTTTTGATTTAATTCAAGTTTTACTGACCAATGTCGAAACGACCAATTCTAAGACAGATTTACAATCCTATTCTCTTGCCGCGTTTTCTCTGAGAAAACCAGATTGCCACTGCAAGTTAGTAGGCGGATAAGTTTTAGCAACAGCTCCTTAATATTGATTGGTGCTAGTAATTAAACTTTAAAAAAGGAAAGGAAAAAGCAGTTCCCTTATGTCAGCCAGTGCAGTTTCCACTGTTTCTGGTTTTATATACTTAAAAAGAACGATTTAAGTTGATGTTGTGATTGACCATTTAAAGCAAAACACACTGGATCCAGTTACTGATACATCAGTTAATCCGTATATCGGAATCCTTTTGGAGCCGACCAGGCTCGTATTGGCACGGAGAAGAGCGTCAGAGCGGCTTCATACTTAAGGGTGGGAACAGGTAACATTGAGGAGGACCGCCACGTCTGGCTAGTGACGGTGTTAGATCTGCTATCGTTCCGGGTAACGATGGATTCCTGCCGCTGTTACTATAATGTAGACGTTTTCACGGCAATTTTAGTTCGAGTAAAACAACTTTACAGACAAACGAGGAACAGTAAACCGATCTGGATGGTCGCACGGAACGCTTGTTGTCATCAGGAAAACTAACTTTCTTGTTTATCAAAATATTTCTCAGAATTGCTTTCAAAAGAGTAATTACCACTTTTATTAAATGGTTAGCCATCGCGAAAATCTCTGATCAGGTGTAAAAGAAACCAATCTGCAACTCAGCCCCCCTTTTCTTTTTTCCTTTTGGCAATTTAAAATACGAATTATGAAGAATCGGTGCTGCTACTACACTCCACTGCCAATGCGAGTTAATACTTGGACCAATTCCCGTAATAATTATTCGTGCCACTGAAATTTCCAAACTTCCTTTACGCGGTAATAAATTGTTATTTGTAATGTACAGTAAAATCAGGCTTCATTGATTTTTAAATGTTTTATAAGTTTTTTTAAACAAAATACGATGGAAACCAAACATTGTCTTACGAAACTGTCTCTGAAAAAAATCAACTAGCACAGTCATCTGGCACACAAAAGAAAGTCTTTGTAGAATATGGGAGTAATGCAATCTGGGAATATTGATTTTGTTACGCGATACTTCATCAACGAGTTTGACTGCAAGGATTTCGCTGTGCGTAATTAAAGAAAGCGGTAACGAACAAAACAATACTAGCCAGAATTAAAATCTTACCTTGAGAGGCAAGTAACTTAAAGACGGCTCCAAGTAGATTTTTCTTTCTTCAAGAGTAATCACGTACAATATGCCAGTGCATTAATTTAAATGACGTTCTAAATATTTAATACTTTTTATGACAAGTAACAAATATCTAACGGCATCCTTTCTTCCGTGGAGGTGTAAATTGTCAGGTGCCCGCCGCCATGAGACGTAATCTATCAATGGAGCGGAGGGAGAGACAGGGGTCGGAGATTAGGTCTATCGTGGGTATTATTCACTTCAACTTTGCAGAAATAGAAATTTCCCCTTTGGGAATCAGATTTTCACTTTCATGAAACGTCGGCGCAGTAATAATAATAATAGTAATAATAATAATAATAATAACGACAACAACAGAACGCATTTGGCAACAGAATACACGCTGCTGCCGGTGCTCGCAGTGGAAACAAAGAAAGTTTTTTTTTTTAAAAAAAGGCAGTGAATACGACAAAACCTTTACGAGAGAGCTGAACCGTAATCAGATGGGGTTTTAAACGGTTCTCACGACGAATAGGAAACTAATAGCTCTAATTGGAGTTCTTTAAACAAAATTAGTCTTGCGTCTTGGGCGCTAAACAAGAGATAACAATCAGCCGCCTAGGGAATCGAGACTAGCGGACAACAATAATTTATCGAAAACAGTTTTAGACGTATGATTTTTCCATCACAGGCCAGTCCGCACTGTTCTCGCCATAATAAATCCGATGTCGTTCAGAGTTCGTCTCTCTCTCCCCTTCCCATCTCTCTCTCTCTCTCTCTGTATACTGGCGTCATCTCTCTCTCTCTGTACACTGGCGTCATACGTCTCTGTAGTAACGTCATCTCTCTCTCTCTCGCTCTCGTCTTCTCTCCTCTCTCTCTCTCTCTCTCTCTCTCTCTCTCTCCCCTTCCCATCTCTCATCTCTCTCTCTCTGTATACTGGCGTCATACGTCTCTGTAGTAACGGTCATCTCTCTCTCCTCTCTCCTCTCTCTCAGCTCTCTCTCTCTCGAGTCTCTCCCCCTTCCCATATCTCTCTCTCCTCTCTCTCTCTGTACACTGGCGTCATACGTCCTCTGAGTAACTTCATCTCTCTCTATCATCTCTCTCTCTCTCTCTCTCTCTCCATCGTCTCTCTTCTCGCTCCCCTTCCCATCTCTCTCTCTCCCCTCCCATCTCTCTCTCCTCTCCCTTCTTCTCATCTCTCTCTCTCTCTCCTCTTCTCTCATCCCTTCTCCCATCTCTCTCTCTCTCTCTCTCTCTCTCTCTCTCTCTCTCTCCCCTGCAGTTTTCTGAGAGCCATTTCATACAAAAGATTTGACTAAATATGGCTTAATGTAACTCAAGCTGTTATTCAAATATATATAAAACAAAGTTATCTCCCCCTGTCCACTGAACTACTATTTATCCGAAAGATTCCGAGCGGATGGCGGCGCATTGCCTAGTGTCTCAGCTGGCCGCCAGTTGCGTGTTTACATACTGTGGTGGGGGGTGAGAGAAAAAAATGTTTATCTTATTGTTTTTAAACTTATAAATCGATAAATAAATTAAGAAACTTTAAACTTTATCCTTCATAGTTCAATGCAGATTAACCGAGCATCTGTACAAATGTAGCATGAGAAGATTAATTAATAACGGATTATGTTTTCGAATATAAGCGGAAGCGATGGAGGCGACAGGCGGCGGTCGTCAGTCACTCGAATGGAAAACAGGGGGAATTGAATTCTAAAAAATAAAAAAACCCCGCGCGGAATTGTTAAGTTTATACAGAAACCATTTGAAATAAATTCAACAAGTCATCAATATTTATACGATTGCACAGGATCTAGGATGGCTGGTATGATCGCGAGTCGTCTGCTTCATCCAACTGTTGCGCGCCGTCAAAGCAGCCGAAGATCTGTCGGCGGGAATTCGTGGTCACCTTAGCACTGTTCGCGCCCAATTGTTTCGGAAATCGTCTGAGCATCGATCTGCAGCCGTGAAATAGCGGAGAGGGGATGGGAGGGGCAGAGAGAGATATTCCATAGAAGGCCGGACCGGTGATAGAAGTGCTGTCCAAACAGAAAGGGTTGGGGCGAGCGCGGTGGGGGGGCCACACCCTCGAAAGGAGAGAAGAGGAGAAATATTTCTAAGAGAAGTCAGGAGGTTGGAGAGAAGAAGAAGAAGACAGGTCTTCACCGAACCGTATGTAAGTTAATTATTATCTTTGCCGCTGTCGAGTAATTTCGGCCTGGAAGGCTGTGTGTGGGTCAGTCAGGGTGTTCAGGGGACTTTCTGGACCTCTGGACCCTTTTTAAAAATACAAACACGAGTCGGACCCGCGCGAAAACCGCTTCCGAGACCCCGACTTAGGCGTTGTTCACTTTCTTCCCGTCCTATCGATCGGCTGCCGTTTTCCATTCGCCATACATACGTCTCGGTGGTCCATCCATTCCTGTTTGCCAGTCTCTACCCCAAAGCGTCGACGTTAGCGCCGAATCTGCTGTAACCCTCTCCCGCCTTTGTTTGCCCCCTCCCCACCCCACAAGAAGTCAAGTAATCAGCTTACACGTTTCTGTCATTAGTGAATCCAACATCGTATCCCTGCCTGCATTTGTCGGTGGGAGGGAAGGAAAACAAAAATACTACTTCAAAAGTCATGCAGAATATATCCTTAAAACAGTGAATAATATATAATACGGGTTTCAAAAATGCAAAAAGAAACTCCAGCCATTATTTTAATTTATTAGGAATATTTTCTAAAAAAAATATTAGTGTTCAAATTTTCTGATATAGGAAGAACCATTAATGATATTTTGACATTGAATTATGATATCAATAACAGCAGCATATAATAATAATGATGATGATAGTGTAATCTATAATAAAATTCTTGTCATTTTGCATTGAAGTTCCTTATAATACTTTTTATATTTCATTAACAGCCTTTATTGTTTGTATGAGAGAGAGATTGAGAGAGAGAGAGAGAGAGAGATATGACGTCAGTACAGAGAGATAGAGATGACGTCAGTACAGAGAGAGAGATGACGTCAGTACAAAGAGATAGAGATATGACGTCAGTACAGAGAGAGATGACGTCAGTACAGAGAGACAGATATGACGTCAGTACAGAGAGATAGAGATGACGTCAGTACAGAGAGATAGAGATGACGTCAGTACAAAGAGATAGAGATATGACGTCAGTACAGAGAGACAGATATGACATCAGTACAGAGAGATAGAGATGACGTCAGTACAGAGAGATAGAGATATGACGTCAGTACAGAGAGACAGATATGACATCAGTACAGAGAGATAGAGATGACGTCAGTACAGAGAGAGATATGACGTCAGTACAGAGAGACAGATATGACATCAGTACAGAGAGATAGAGATGACGTCAGTACAGAGAGATGATAGAGATATGACGTCAGTACAGAGAGGACAGATATGACATCAGTACAGAGAGATAGAGATGACGTCAGTACAGAGAGGAGATATTGACGTCAGTACAGAGAGAGGGAGATTGAGAGAGAGAGATTGAGAGAGATACGAGTATATGCAGGATTGCCATTTCAAGAAATGGTTTCTTAAAGGAATGTGTCATTCGCTAACAGCACCGAATCAATAACCACGTACAAAGTTAAAATTCATAAAACTAAATCAGAAATATATCGAAAACAACTACAAACAAAGCAAGCACACCGGAACATTTGTATGTCTTAAAATGCCAATGGCAGCCGCCATTCTGTCAGGTAGTATCTGTCTAATCCAGAACCGAGACACAATGAAGCTTTGGTATGCAACATCTTCGCTGAATCATCACATGTACATTATTAATGTTATTTACTGTTTTGTTGAAGAGTATTTAAAGTAGCCAACACCTGCTGTCTGGCTCGAATGCTCTTTCACGGCGATCACCAATAGCTGCTGAGGTTTCAAACAGCATACAGCTGAAATTGAGGGTAGATTAATAAAAAAGTCGCCATGTTTCTTACATTCTGTAACATCTCTCATATTGTTTTCACTCTATTTTAGTGTGAAAGATTTCATCAATAAAGTCTCTTGCTTTAGCTTTCCTGGCTTTATAAATCCAGATAGTTTAAAAGGAATTGCTAACACCACAAATTGTATTAAATATTAAAATGTCGCAAACTGCAGAAATTTTTATTGGCGGCCGTGATTGTGGAATCTCGCCAATAAAATGGCTACTTTTCACATAAATGATTTTATCAGTGCACGGAAGCGTGTGACTATGAAACCTCTTTCACTTAAGACAGGTATTTTCAAACTTTTGTCAGACAAGGCACTTTTCATGAAAATATCCGTTTTTATCAATGCTGAATAATGTTATAGATAAAAGCAGCATTAGTGACGCCTTTGTGTGTGTGTGGTGTGTGTGTGTGGTGTGTGTAAACAGTGTTTCATTTAATCTCACACTGGTTTATCTAATTTAGACTACTGCATTGTTTTACGATGATACCTGATGTGTACCTCAGCCTTCACACTTTGGCTTTATTATTATTAGAGAAAATGCTCAATCCTTTAATATCTTTCACCATCTTCAGTGTACGTGTAATTGTAGACGAAAAGTCACCTTTACTTTCTCTTTAAATTTTTACATAAATACGCAGAAGATCATGTTTATGTGGCGTTCACGTGACATTAAATATTAAAGATAGAAAATATCACATAAAAATCATCTTTTGTTTCTTTATGCTAATCGTGAAAAGTAAACAAATTAAAGTGATATCGTCGTTCAGCGAAGTAAATTAAATAAATGATACAAATTTTCGAAAGCGTTTCATAGATAAATTTGTTGGAACCTCAACAGAATTCTACTAATCCTTAAACTCTACTCATGGAAAGTTATATGGATGGAAATCACTTTCAAATGTAGCCTCTGAGGGAGGGCATTGAGAGGGTGCGAAGAAAGATTTGAAGACGTCAGCAGGGAGGACGGCGAAAGAGAGAGAGCGTCTTCTCGCTCTCTTCTCTAATCAGGGCTAGGAGGAGATCGTCTCCTTGCAGCGCTCGCGTCTCGAGCTCTCTATCGATCACGAGCTCTCCTCTCTCTCTCTCTCTCGATCTATCTATCTCATCTCTCTCTCTCTCTCTCTCCTCTCTCTCTCGTACTCTCGCTCTCTTCTCTCTCCTCTCTCTCTCTCTTAACTGTCCGTAAAATGTATGGTTGTTCTGAGCGAAGAGCTGTAGAAATATTTCTAGAACACCAACGAGAGAAAACTATCCAGCGAAACACGTGGAACACAGTACTATATGCTCTTCATAGTAATATACTATCAGATCTGTTATTGCCCCTGGGAACAGTGTAAATTTAGGGCTCCTATTACATTAGGACCAAAAATAACATAAAATAGGAAAACTTTACATGTATTCTGCTCATTAAAAAGATCGCTTTCTGGACAGCAGAGCCACGAATGACATCTGAGGTAACTTAAAGGCTATGGTGCTTTTTTAAAAAAAAAATCTCAAAACTGAGCCAGAATCGTTGCAATATTTATATTTACCAAACGAGAGTTTTTTTGTTACCTTTTAACATATTGCTGCTGGGGTTCCGGCATTTGTCCAGTTTGTCCTTTTCTTAAAACGGCCGGCCCTGCGTACATTAGGTTTTAGCTCAAGTAAACAGGAGCATGAAATCGGTCGGCCATTGCTAGTTAATCTTGTCCTCTCATTTTCATGCTGATTCTCCGAACATCTCGAATTATCTAGTTGGCTTCCTGTTTCTGTTTCCCTTTGGTTTCTTTCTTCGACAAGCAAGAATACTAACTGAACAATGGCGCAGAAGATCCTATACGAGAAGACAAAAACTTCCAAAGTTGCTCTGTGGTACCTTTTCTAAAAACACCAACAGCAGAACTAAAGCGAAATTAAAGCTTAATATTTAGGGGGAAGCTTTTCGTCGAAAACATTAAAAGCCCCATATATGTGCTTCCATAAACTAGTTAAGGGAGAGCGAGGATATTAAAGGGAAATAATCGTTCTGGGAAGGATAATGAGTAACGAGGCCACGCCAAAGAAATGCTACTTAAGAATGGATGACAGGCAGGAAGATGTCGCTATCAATTTGTGGAAACAAAACTTTGAACAATTCGGTAAACCTACCACGAAATCTGCTACTAGGTAACTTCGTACATCAAGCTAATACATGACTTCAAGAACCTAATACTCGGAGAGAAAAGAACCTGCGCTGGTTGCACTCATCATGACAGTTGAAGAAAGTAGACTTTCCAGGAATTTATTTCAGAATGAACCTTCTAGAACTCGAGATTTTATTCTTTTATGTCTGACGAGATGGGGGAGGGGGAACAAGCAGAATAGAAAACAAAAAAAACAAAACAATAACGCACTATTTGTTTGTTATTCATTTATTGAGATGAGGGATTTGTTGTCCTTTCATTAAACGGGAGAATTCATGTGAAAAGCGGGTTAAATATCAACAATATTTGGTTTAATTTCTACTGTATAAGCATCCATATACTAACAACACTGATAATACTCTTTCTCGATATATATGTAGTCTCTATCACTTGTTCGTATCAGTGGTCTCGTTAGAAGACGACTGTTGGTTGATAATTTGTCCACGCCCTGCCGATAGATTAGGTTGTCCCCCCTTTTTTTGTACAAAACAATGCGAATGAGAAGAATGTGCACAACCTGTAAACCATGCAGTCAAATGGCTTCGTAGATCGACCATTCACGTCTCTTTATAAGTGCATCGGCAGCTTAGAGGACTGTCATTCCATTTACAAAAGCAAGGTCTGTACGCACCAAAACAAACAACAAGGGTTAATGCAGTTTAATGAGCGAATTAATTTTAGACGGCCACCCATTCAGGTTTTGGTCGGTTGGGTTCCTTCCCCGACATTTTCCAAGCCAAGCGACCAACTTCCGATTGTACTAATGTTGTACACTGCCGACGACACAAGCTTAACTTGGAACACCGTCAAAGGAAGCATAATGTCTGCTCTTTTAGAATATTTTTTTTTGGCTTTCTTTTAGAAAATGGTTTAAATGGCCCCCTCCCGGAATTCTTGGAAGTCACTCGTAAACAGTCGGGCCGCGTGTGAACCTATTTCTTTTATCGCCCATCTCCAGGAACGAATTGTTAGCTGTGTTGGGAGGTGTTTTCTGGTCGAAGGCCGACCGCCCTTCGCTCGATCTAAATTCTTCTTTCCAAGTTTGTGTGTGTGTGTGTGTGTTTTCAGCATTTCTTGGACTGAACCTGTTCAGATTTCGAAGACAGGACGACTTTCCAAATTGCCACTAAAGCAAATCAACCGTCAACCTATTTTCTTTATCATCCATCTCCATGAAGCAGAGTGTGCGGGAAGATGGCAGGGCTCTACAGAAGCGCAAATTCAGTTTACATCGAAACTCTGCCTCAGCAACTAATGGACCGTGTGCTCTCCTGATCCCATCACGGGAGGAGAAATATTCTTCTTTTTTTTGTCTCTGAACATTTGCTTTTGTCGATGGGATTACATATCGAGTTTATATCGCGCCATATCAGAACATTAAAATACCTATCATATGTAATGATCGTCAACAATGGAAATTTAATGTACATTCATATTGCTTAATTAGAGAATAATTTCCAAACGCGTCATGACAAAAGTAGTAGCAATTATTTACCTTGTAATAAATGAATTAATATCTCCCTCCGCCAGAAATATTAAGGAAATTGTTTATCACAGCTTTGCTTTTAGCCAAGGAAATTATAATGCAAATTATTATTATTATTATATTATTATTATTATTATTATTATTATTATTATATTATTATTATTATTATTATTATTATTATTATTATTATTATATTATTATTATTATTATTATTATTATTATATTATTATTATTATTATTATTATCGCATACAAATCTGTAATAATTAATTATTCTAATTTTCATTGGACATTTTAAGGAAAATATGCGGGCAGGTCAGTACTCCACTGGTAGACGGCAGGAAATTCAATGGTTGAGGATCTAAGTTCGAATCTTGATCGGGACCGGCTTTGGTCTCCTCTCACCTTCTTCGGTTCCCTTCCACATTTAAAAATGAAGATTTCTAAAAGAGTTTCCCGGGTGCACGTGTTGGACGTTCCATGGGTAACTCTTCATTTGTTCGCACCTTAACCTCTGCTCAAGAGCTCTCAACCATACCTAGGTAACTACTACCCGCTCCGTCACCAAGAATGGTGCTCAGCCCCTTTTACTTCTAACTTCCTGCTGCGAGATGCCCATTGGATCTCGAAAGTCATAAAGCTCGCCATGTACTTAATGGATGACGTTGCTCAATATTGCTCATCTTTAAAGAAATAAACAATGATCACTACAGTCATCGAGTGCTTCAAACCAGTTGCAAAGAAAAAGCGAAAGTCAACAGGAAGCACTGTTTGCAGCGTTGTTGATACCATTTCTTAAAATATTGAAATACACGAAAGATCTTGGCTAATACGTTGTGTTCATCAAGATCTCTTTGCCATTTTAACAGATTTAAAAGTCTGATATGTTTGTGGCTGGTTGTGATGGTCTGTTGGAAATAGCCCTAAAAATACCATTCACATGTTTAACTAGCTTCGGTATCCTATTTATTAAGTATTTAGCTTCAGTATCTCTATATTTTTTCTTTATTTTGATGTGTTATTCAACATAATGAAGATCGATTCTACTGTTGTATAGACGAAATTTAGTATGTAATCTGTGTAAAAAGAATAACTGAGATATAATTGTATTAAAGTTACAATTAATATTTATGAATTTCTATCAGTAGTAAAGAACTATTTTTTTTTCTCTTCAGTTTATAAAGTGTCGCACAATATCCTTTTTATTTTTGGCCAGATCTTTGTGAAGTCGATACATTTGATGGAGCGCATTTTTGCTAACATAATGATCCGATGCCTTCCCTGGTTTTATAAAAATGAGGACGTGACATTTAATGTTATATAACTGACCTAATCGCCAGTTAAATTGTTGTATGTGTAATTAGATACTAGATTGGAATAAAATATACGAGTTATTAAAATATGTAATGGTTTCGTTCGCTAAGAGTTCTTAAGTTTTTCAATAAAAGGCTGATAAAATATAAAGCTTTAATATATTTATCGAATTTAATTGATTATGCCAATAAAAAGAGTCTCAACTGAATTCGGTTTAAAAATTGGTTTATCCATTGCATTAAAGTTTCTTTAAATGTTTTGCATTTGGAAAAAAACAAACAAACAAACCTTGTATTTTTATCAAACAAAAATCTCGTCATTCCATCTAAAATAAAATTTATATTTCTTCACTATTAATAATTACTGTAATGCGATTCGTTAGACAATTTCCATGAAGCTTGGAAGAGATTCTATAAAGAAACTGCTACAAAGTTCTGCTTTATTGAATTATTCAAGGATTTAGTAGATTTGAGAATCGTCCATAACCTTTCATGTACCGCCTTGGTTTCTATCTCCCTTCCTTATACCACCCGTGCATAGATCCCGGACAGTATTTATGTTGGATTGGCTGCGTGTCTAGTTAGCACGCTTTGTCATGCAAAACCCACGGAGTTACGAATGGTCACATTAATGCGGTACTGCGCGTCATATCTCTACGGCTGCTGATTTAAAGGATAGGGGGGGTATGAAATACACCCCAGGTGGTACGGAGAGAGAAAGAGAGAGAGGGGGGGGAGAGTTAAAGGCACTATTACCAAAATCCACAGCGGACACAGTAACTTGTGCAGTTTTAGACGGATGCGCTGTCTTGAAAGAGCACCTGGTTTTATGCATAAAAGAATGGGTAATATTCTTTCTTAAATTGGTGTTAAACTTTGCGGACAGATGTCCGGCAAGATGGAATCCGGCGTCTTCCATCTTCGACGATCGCAAAAATTCGCAGGTTTTGCTGCTCAACATTAACAGTGCTAAGATTACACGGACTTCCAATGTACTTATGGTCTTCGTGTCTGCCGTGGGTCCGTTTGGTAGCCTTTTATCTTAACTATTTCTTCGGGGAAGTTGGTATTGCTAATGTGTTAAGATTACTTCAGGCCGTGTAAGGGCTTAACGTTTTGTATATGTCAGTGAAGGAACGGTAGCGCCGCATGCGTCCGATAGTGGAACGACGGCAGCACCCCTGAGAACCTTCACAGGTAAAGGTACCGCCACGGAATTATCCGGCTCTATATACTGAAAATTCAGGGATGTCTGCTTTTTTAAACAGTAAGCCGACTTACGATTAAGGTAGATTCGTTTACCCACCTATGCTCAATTAAGAAATTTCGTTCACCCTTACACAATTTCGATTTAACGAAATAATAGGGATAAGCGAAGAAACCGATTGGTTTGGGATACAGGAAACCAACGCTATTTCCAATATTTCTGCATGGAAACGATAATCTGTAAGTCGCTTCTTTGTATATATAAAAAAATAACTTTTGACAGCTTCCCTTTATTGTGTTTCATTTATTTATTTATTTATTTTTGAAGTTGCAAGTTAACAGGTAGAGCCACCGACGATGGAATCTCACGCTGCTGACACATTGTGAGAAGTTCCCTAACGTTTCGGATGGTCGCATCTATCATTTCCAAGTGGAACATTAGAGCATTAAGGCTGAGCCTTATTGATCTCTGTTGCGGACCACGCGTTACGGCAGCCCCACTAAACCTAAGCGTGGCCTTCTGTTTTCCTTCTTTTCTTTTTCCTAAAGTATCGCAGCCACCCCCCACCCCCCACCCCCGACACCGATGGCCATAAAGCCACCGATGGTCAGGTGCCGCTGGTAAAGTACATCGCGGGTTTTTACGAGAGATAAGAACAAAAGAATCCACGAAGGCCTCTAAGCGCGTCAATAACTGTTAGTTTGAAGTTAGTAATTACAGGGTTTTTACTCCTGTATAAAAACCCACTGCTTTGAAACACGTACATTTTGAATACAGTAACAGTATTTCTCTCAAGAATCCCTCTTAACTTTTCCATTTTGGATTTGATTCCCGTCATTTATGACATAAATCACTTTCAGAAAAATCTGCCTGTTCTACCGGTAAGTAATTACGTAACAAGTACATATCTGGTCGTAATCTCCCTAATCTGCTGTGCATCGAGGATATATATCTATGTCAAATGGTTGTTTCCTAAGCGAATGGTCAGCGAATGCACTCACCAAGGCTTTGCTATAAATGAACGGTTAATCTAACAGTCCCAAAAACTGATTTTCCATGATCTAAAGTGTCCCTTTTAGAGAATTAAAAAGTCGAACGACAGTCTCATATAATCTAATTAGTTCTGCATATTTATTTATTATTTAAAAGTTTTCAGAATCTTTGGCCACTTCCGCCTAACTGGTTGATTCGAAGCGTTATTTGGAGACTATTGTATTCTACACGAGCTGACTCAATTAGACTGTTTGATTTCGATGGTACCGTGTGCGAACTTTCTTATCAAAGACAAGTCAGGGAATCAACAGAAGTAGCAATCACGGCTCCACTTCAAGGCTAGAAACGTTGCTGAAGTAGTCCTAGAAGTTTGTAGTTTAACTAGGATTCCCGACGAAAAATGTATATGGCTAAAATCCGAAGACATTAATAAAAGAAGGGCAGGAATTTACATTTCTTAAGAGAGATAAACTACGACTCAGACCACAAGCCGGTAGTTGAAAAATTATAGCATCAGTTTAAAATGTTGTAGCTGGATACCCCCAGGGTTTAGTTCTGGTTCTTATTCCTGTTTTTTTTTTTTTTTTTTAAATAGTAATGAGATGACAAGAACGAAGTTTGCCGCTTATGACACTGATTGTATTGTGATAACTTATACAGATGTTAGTCATTTGTAACAACGGCATGGTAAAAAAATTTCTGAAACTGGAAAAGGAAAGGGAGACAACTGCGCAGACCGGAACTGATAGTTTTGTCAGGGCGGGTATTTTAGGAAACGGGATCCTGTAATATATTCAGCGTGTGCTACACGCTCGCAGAAGCGAGATAGTTCCTTAGAAAATATCGGCACCATTATACAGCCAGATTGCTTAAAGAATTTTGCCACAGATTTACGAATTTCATTTTAATTCTTGGTGAAATGGTGACTAAGAGACAAAAAAAACCCCTCGGTAAGGACCCTGTTACTGTGTCGGCCTGTACAACACAAAGGGCACTGACTGCTACAAAAGGGATGTGACTTTTTCCGGATTTTCTGTCGCGGCGACAAAATGCTCCTTCAGCTTAACATCTCAAACAGAGAGAGCCCTCTGACCTAAAGATGATCTAGGCGTCTGTTGGTGGCTCGCCTCTTTAAGTCTTGGAGGAGGAAACAGAAGTGGCTTGATGGGACGGGGAAAAGTATACAGTGAAGATTAGGTTTTTACCCGACTTATTTTAGTTTCTCGGCGACTCCCGGAGAATCGGCACGCGTACGGAAACCGCTCGTGGCCGTACATTCCGATAGACGTGGATCGATGGCGCGGCTCCTTTGATCCGAGCTAACCTCTTTTAGTTAATCGCCTAACGTTGCTTGACCTTTTCTTCAAAATTAGGCAGTGTTGCTTTAAGAAAGGCAGAACAGAAGACAGGTAAAACGACACCCCAAACAACGCACGAGTGAGTGAGAAGGCAACCCCAATCTTCCGCAGTTCTCTTGGGTGTAACAAAAATGGCCACAAACGCCCCTCAGACACGTGTGCCAGTAACCCCGGCGTGGGTCAGTGCGGGCGGAAATTAGGGATGGGACGAGGTTGTTTCCAATAGAAAATAAACCCTAATGAACACGAGGAGGAATACATTCTCTCGAGCGACTTCTTGGCATTGTTTTACCAGGATCCGCTTTTATCAACGACAAAGTGTTGGCGCGGAACTTGTGATTGCTGAAAGAGATAAACAAAAGAAGGGAGACTTCTTTTGTGGGCTCCACAGATCCCCGGATATGAATCCAAGTAAACCCTATTTGAACTTATTGACAGGGAATTTCAATCAAGACATCTAATCTCAGTTAATGTTAAACGATCTAAAGGATGCACTTGCAAGGAAAAAAAAATACAGACTTTTCTGTAAATGAAAGCTGTATAGATTTTATACCTGAGTTGACCACAAGACGCGACAAGTCTATGGCTATCATTAGATAGTTTGGTGAATGTTCAGAAATTGTCTTGCTATAATGATATCTTGTTCTGAAATTTTCAATTGTCAACTTATTTAAACGGGGGGTTGTATCAGGCATGAAAAAGAAGAATAGCAATGTCTCAGATTAGTTTACTTATGGGTTGGTTTTTCTAGGTCTAGAAATCAGGTTAAAGCCGGATACCGATGACTGATGACGTCGGTTATTTTGCTGAATCATATTTGTAATCTATCCTGGAGGCATTTAACACACGGAGTTAGGCTGTACTATTATAGAAACTTGTACTGATCTACCACCATCACACACCATACTCGTAATGCTAGCGCCATTTTTGCTAATACTTACACTAAATCCAACCACTACTTTTATTACTATTACTACGATGTGTATGTATCAAACTTCTTCTTATACGTACTTCTGCCGCAATGAACTAAATTGCAGTGATCTATGGTAATGTAAAATAACCCAATATAAATTTTAGACATTTTAAAGCAAACTATTTAATTTATCTATTTTTTTTTAGGATTTAATTAGGCAAAACACAATGTCTTGATTTTCAGATGAACAATATATATTCATCAAATTGTGTTTCAAATTTGTATTTCACGATCGAAGTCAAATAACGTCAACGTATCATAATGTTGTTGTTGTTGTCTTATCCTCTACGCGAGACTGCGGCTGCGGGAAATTATTGCTAGGTCCATGAACTTCCTGCTGCCTCTAACTTTGTGCACTCGTGGAAGTTTACGCAATAGATGCATATGTTAATTCATTAGAAATCACTGCATTTGATAATATTTGTATCTTTAAACTTTTTATGATGTCACCACGTTTTGGGAACTTTGTTTGAGTCGGAAAGCTATCTTCGAAACGTGGTTTTGATACGGACATTTAATTTAAATTAAGTAAATATCGCCTAATGGTGGTCTTTCAGTTCTTTGTGTCGCATTTTATAAAGGTGTTTTCGCCAGGTCAGTAGTAGATAATCGCGTCATATGAAGGAAATTATTTTTAAAAGATGACGCGGGTTAGACGAGATTGGAAGAAAACACACAAACTGGTGTGAAAGACTTCCGTGTGCGGATAGCGGTAGACATTTTACTAGCCAGCAGAAAAGCCCAGTGAGGTCAAGACTATACGGTCACATGCTCGTTATAAACTCAATAAAGAATTGACTGTCGTGTATCTACCTGTCAGTGCCTCTTAGATATCAAAGGAATGGATATCCTGAGCCAGTGAGTCGAGAGATAGATAGATATTAAGAAAGTGAATCCGATGAAAACATTCACTTCGCCCTCTTTCTTTGGTCCAAATACGGGGAGTACCGGGGGCTGATTGCTTCAGTCAAAGAGGCTAAAAAAGACATCAGGCTTCGTAGCTTTCAGGAAATATGATGGGGGTCGCGAGCGCGCGACGGAGAGAAAAGAGAGAGGAGAGCTAGAAACGCGCGCTCGCGCGAGAGCGCGCTCTCGCGCGAGAGAGCGAGAGCGCGAGCGGAGGCGCGATAGACATATAGCTCGCTAGGAGCTCGCGAGCGAGCGGGGGGGAGACGCGATCGCGCTCGAGCGCGTGGGGTAGTCCGCGAGAGTCAAGGTCGCGCTAGCCGCGCTCTCTCGCGATCGCGGTGCGAGCCGCGCGAGAGCTCGCGCGCGAGAAATCGCCGCGCTGCGAGCTCCAAGCGCTAGCGCGCGCGAGCGCTTTCGGCGAAGCGGGAGCGAGAGCGATTTCGCGCGCGAGATCGCTAGAGCCAGAGCGAGCGTCTCGAGACGCGAGAGCGCGAGCGATAGTCTCTCTCGAGCGAGGAGCGAGATATCTCTCGGAGAGAGAGAGTCTATCGAGAGCGAGTCGAGATCTGCTCTCTCGAGAGATCTCTCGCTATCTAGAGCGCTAGATAGCTCATAGCTATTCTAGATCGAGAGAAGACTAGCTATATCATCGAGAGAAAGCGCGAGAGCTAGCGAGATCGAAAGAGAGCGTATAAATAGCAGTCGTCTAGAGCGAGATGGTCTCGAGCGAGAAAGAGCGATAGAGCTCTCTATCTCTCTCTCTCTCTCTCTCGATCTCTCGAGGATCTCTCTCGATCCTCTCGCCGCGATCTAGCTCTCGCTCTCTCTAGATATATCTCTCTATCTCTTCTCTATATCTCTCTATACATATCTCTCTCTCTCTCTCTCTCTATCTCGATATCTCTCTTCTCTCTCTCCTCTCTCTCTCTCTCTCTCTCCTCTCTCTTCTCTCTCTCTCTCTCTCTCTCTCTCTAGCTCTCTCTCTCT
Source organism: Nautilus pompilius (assembly GCA_018389105.1). Lineage (NCBI taxonomy): Eukaryota > Metazoa > Mollusca > Cephalopoda > Nautilida > Nautilidae > Nautilus > Nautilus pompilius. Next base: position 65,674 of record JACATO010001613.1, read on the forward strand.
CTCTCTCTCTCTCTCTCGATTTTTAAGCGCAGTCTTTCAGAAAAAAATTGCACCCAAACTCTCTCTGGTTTAGGGTAGGCAATCTTACTCGTCAGTGATCTCTCAGCACCGCGATTGTACTGGTGACAGAAACTGGATCTCAGCACAGGACACGTGTTCCGGGAATACCACAGAGTTGGGGGAAAAGCACCGGATGGAAAGCAACGACCATCACCGCGACATCTTTGACTTCGGCTGCCAAAACTAAAAAAAAAAATAGTTTAAACTAATTGTTTTAACGAGTTTGAGAATTGCCTAAGTTTAAATCCGAATAGTCCGAAGTTCTTGGTCATCCACGAATAATTAATAATAATAATAATAATAATAATAATAATAATAATAATAATAATAATTTAGGAAATCTTGAAAACTCCGTTGGTTTCTGTAAAGGAAAAAAAAGGAAAAAGATTATGTTCAAGCCAGAAGAAAATCGTTGGGCAAATAACCCACCATACGCTACTCAACGATTTAGAAGCAAACTATGCGTGACAGGAATTCTTATTTATAATCAATCAAACACGTCACAAACCATAAACGCAACCAGGAAGAAACTCCGTACTCGGAAAACGACAAAGATTGATGCGGAGGATGCAGCAGCGTGATACCTCGGCTGAGAACCAACCAGAAGAAGCATTGAACAGAAAGCGTTTCGGGAATATCTGAAACGAAACCCATCTTTGGACGTAAGTCTGAGATGTTTTCGCTTTCCAGCAAAAAAAAAAAAGAAAGACAAATAAATAGTAGATATTGTTTTACTGAAGTGTGGAGGAGGGAGGGAGGGTGGTGGCATCAAGAACAGCCTCGACAGAAGAGGGATTTCCTGACCGCAAAAGGGTAATTCTTCACGCCAAATCAAGAATCCTCCAGACGCGAGAACCGAGGCAACTCAGTTTTTTTCTTTTTTAAATTTCTATTGCAAGAAGAACATTGCATTATTCTTTACGATGTGAAATCCTCATTAAATTCGTGAAATAAGACCCCGAAACTCCGCCAGTTTTCTATAAAGCCAGAGATATTGTTTCTTTATTGGAACACCACTTATTAATTTCATTATTGTACAAAGACTGTTAGCAAATATATAACATGCACTAATGGGAATAGTTATGGGATCACACCACGTGCACAAATAATGAGTCATCCCAACCGAGAGACTTATATACTACATACAAATGCATTATTACAGGAAATATAGACAACAAAATATAAAACATTGTACATTGCTTTGGTAATTTGGTATTCTAGCCCTTTGCCTTATATAGAGCATGGCACCTTGTTTTCATGCTCCCATACGAGTTGTAAATATAAGACGTCAGTGGTGTTCATATCAAGACTTTGTGCAGACCAAAACGTCTCTGTGAGTGTTCCTTCAACCTCTTTAGGTTCCAGATAGTTCTTTATTAAAATGGCTGTATATTGAGGTTTAATGTCATGTTGGAAGATGGATCGCTGCTCAAAGAGATGTCTTCTCGAGGAAACGGCATGATGAATGAAAATCTGCCTGTACCTGTCGGTGGTCAGTAAATTTCCGAATTCATGCAGATCTCCGACATCCAAGGCTTATATGCAACCATACACTGTTAATGGTCCATCCGCACGGAGTATCCTTCACCAGCTGGGGACTTTCGTTCTTATGTGCTTGTCATGTGGTATTTTTTTCTCATTAGCTATGGCATTCACCACACATTTACGATATCATCACTGCCTGTAGTCCTCCTGTAAATGTGGCATTGTGGGATTGCCTGCACGGCAACTACCCAGTTTACTACACCGCCGCACGACTGTGCTTTCATTTTTACTGATGAGATGCATTTCTTTCTTATGTTGTTTGCATTTTATGACCCCTTTTTACTATTAAAGGGGTTGGCAAGAAAAATGGCTCCTTAAATACCTCGTGAAAATCGCTTCTGAACAATTTTTTTCAATGCTGAAATCGACAGCGGAACAACGAGAGATGGGCAGGAGGCAGGATTTACGTTTCCGTGACAACACGATCTGTTGCATATCAACACAGTTCACATGACTATTGCGACGGACAAAAGACCAGGGTCATTCTGATGTCACCATACCCAGGCAGGAAGCCCCAGCTCGGCGCGACCTGCTCCGAAACCGACTGTTTCCGTCTTCTACGACAGCTCAAGCTGCGCGTGATCGACGGGAATTTTTCGGTGGTATGACAGCGAGACAACGTTTATGCGCTGACGAACCTCTGCGTGACCGGTCGGGCGCTTAATCAACTTCATCGCCAACTGAGACTCCATTGAACCAGCAGCTATAGGCAGTGGACCAGGCAACGCTAGGCGTTATTTTCTTAGACGAATTAATATTCCACCTTGGTAACGTTGATGGACCCCCAGCAGGGGTAGGGGTAATAACAAAGGTGAACGATTTTACGGAGTATTCTTTTGTAGTCTGACCGATGGTAGAGGAAGAAGCATCGTGATCTGAGGTGGAAGTTTCACCGCAGCCCCCGTGTCTTTAGTGGGTGGGGGGGGCATGCGAACGGGTAAACCTATCCGAATGACGTTTTGACAGTGTGTGGGTGTCACTGACAACTTCGAGCTTTCGGTAAGGCGACGCACGTCGTCGTCAGGCCAGGATATGTCAGCGTTAAATAATTTGGATAATTCTGATTATACCCAGGTTCCTCGCTGATTTATCATCGATCTCTTACCGCTGTCATGATTATAGCCATTAGTGAAGAGAATATGGCAAAGACTGAATTTACTGAAGTTTAATACTTCATTGCTCAATAGTCGCATCGCCACAAGAAAGGATTCCATTAAGGACAGTGGTCTACTGGTATCACAGCAGCCTTTAGTTAGCTTTATGCCAAAAAATGTTTGTTTTTTTTTCAAATATATTGTAACTCACACACGCACGCAAAATTAGCACTCAGCATTTGATTTAGAAACATAAGGATGCAATAATTTTAGCGGCCACTGTAGCCAAAAAGACGAGCCCCTATCCGAAGCATGATAAATGGGGGGGAGAGTTGATGGTAAGAAAGTAACAGCGATGAAATTCAGTAAAACGCAAACATTACCCAGAATCGGCCAAAAAAGATTCCACAAACTTAAATCTTCTGATCTTTTAGTTCTAAAAAATTAATAACTCTGCGATTTTCAAAAAAAAAATTTTTTTCGTATAATTTCATTTTAAAAATTTCAAACGAAAAGGACACTTGACCGTGTGGTGGTCTGCATACAGAACTAAAAATATACGCAGAGATATATACGTTCAACCCTGATTGCTTTACACATGCGGAAAGCGAAGGCTTCCTTTAGAAAAGTGAGGCTGGAAACGCTCCACGAAACGAATTTAGTTAACGAAACGTAAAAGTAAAACTTTCTAAAATTAATAAAAGCAGAGGTAGCCTGAAGCCATGTCAGATAGATGGAACCGTCACAGCGTTTAAAACTTATGTATATATTTTAAACATTAAAAGATGACTGAGCACTGCATTTAAACTACCACAATGTTGAACCGAGCAAGAAGCCGATTAAAGATTTATCCTCTAGCTGTTGAAATTTAAATTATAACTAACCCAGAATAAATTGCTTTTCTAATTACCAGAAAAAAAACAACAACAAAAGAAACAAACCTGTTAGTGAAGCTATTGCGATTTTTTGTTAAATTAATATTGCCGCATTTTACTACTACACAAGAATTTCCTGTGGTGGATGAGGGATATCATTAAATGCTAAAGGAAACCTCAGCTGCAGCTGAAGAGGATGTCTAAACTGCACTAAACAATGATTGACATGGTACTTTACATACCAGAGGAGCAAACAGATTAGCCATGCAAGGTGATTACGTACTAACAAAGCGAAGAAAACGAAAGATAAATTTTTTTTTTTTTTTAAAATGTCCAGATATGTTGTTTTTCTTTTTTTTTTTTACTTTCATCATGTTAGAAACTTAGTCAACTCCTGAAGGAAATGTTATGCATAATTCTATTCAAACTGAATCCAATTCCCCCGTTGTAAATTATCTATCTTCTAGCTCAAAGTCTAATTATTGTTGACCTTTCCTTATTCCACCAGAAAGAGAAAAAAGAATCGAAAAAAGAAGAAGAGGAGGAGTAATTGATATCATATGTTTGATATAATTGTTTTGCTAATTGGTTAGTTGTTGGTTTTCTAACTTAGAAAACTGCGGTATTTCTTAAATTAATTATTCTTTCCGTTTTGGCTTTAGCAACAATGCTTGCTTCAGGGTGAGTGATGTCTTTGGGTTTTGTTCATTTACTCTGGCATAAGAATTGTATCACTTCCTAATGCAAAACTCTCAACCAAAAAAGCTCGATGATATATAATAAACGCTATTTGAGAGAGCAAATCAGTTAGGGTTCATCAGAGCCTAGAAATCTAGTTTTTTTTGTCATGATGTGACAGAAATGAATTTGATAAAATAAACGTAAAACTAGATGTGAGCTAAACAATAGGAATTATATAAGGCATTGGTTAAACAAAGTTTAAAAAGTCAAATAAAATATTAGTGATTGGTTTTTAATGTTTGAGTCCTCTTTATTCTCTCAGTTAAAAAAAAACTGAGAGAGAGAGAGAGATGACGTCAGTACGAGAATGAGAACGAGAGAGAGAGAAAGAGAGAGAGAGAGATGACGTCACCGCCAGAGGTGTGTGTGTGTGTGTGTGTGAGAGAGACATTTTTTGGTCTCCCCCGCTTCCTTGATTATGCACAGTCGTCTGTCATTCTTGTGTTTATATTTACGGATAACATTGGGGGGGAAAGTGTACCCGCCTTTCTATTACATCACAAAGAGGTTTCAGTGGATTTGCTTCACATCTCTCAGAATTTGCTTGTTGGGTTTTTGAGCAGGACACCAAGGCGGCCACCAAATTACTTTCAGGACCCTCGAGTAATTTGGCCAGGTTGCTCGGTTTAAGTTATACTGTCTATTCGTATTCTTCCAACCGTCATCCCTCTTTTTCCCCATTGTCTTCCACCTGACAGTTGTACGTCAAAATACTTTTTAGAGTAACCCATACTTTTTGACTCGTCATTCTAGTCTCACTACACTATCTTTGTTCATTCTACAAGTTTCATGTTTTTAAAGTAAATTTTACGAGATGAAACAAGCAGAATACCTCTAACCTAACGAAAATTCCTATATAGCCCACACCTACTAAATTAGCATAAGACAACACGCATTTCAGAAAGGCTTCTTACATTATAAGCAACGACACATTACCTACATTCTACGGTATATTAATTGCATATATTCAAACGCAACAAAAGCAACCTAAAACACATTCGAATGCATGTTGACGATGCAACTGCATGTATATACCAGGTTTTGAATGATTTTTTTCCTATAATACTCGTGAGAAAATAATTTTGCATAGAACTCGACCTTTCAGTGCAGGCCTAACAACACGAGCATTGTTTTACATTCTACATTATCAATATTTCGACAGTAGAGTAAGCCATCCGGAATATTTGAATATTTGTCTAGTTCTGATATTGATTTATTTCTGGCCGTTCAATTTTTCTTTTCACTAGAGATCGTATTGACTTTTTTTTTTGCCTAAAGGCCACTTGTCGAACAGAAATCTCATGCGAGTTAATAATTAAAGTTTTTTTTTGGTAATAATCACTTGGTAGCTGATCAAAGTTGGAAAGTAACTGAATTGACGAATGCCAAAATCCTCTTTTAGTGACGGGTGACGAGCGATGGCCAGTCTCCAAGTCGCTCTCTGTATCCTTTTCAGATTTAATCCTGATTCTTTTAGGTTTGCATTTAAATTTCTGACCTTTAATTATTTTATGAGCATCGATTTTTTGTGTAAGTTGTTTTAGTCTAAACTTTGGAAGGAAAAAAAGATTGGTTCAAAGTTTGCTTTTTTTCTCTCTTTTTATATAAATCTTCATTGGTGTGAAATGGAATAAAGCCAGTTCCGGAAGTGTAAGTCACATGGCAGAAGAACGCGAGCCCATATGTCAGGGGTAATTTATCCTGGGGAGTTAGCCAGACAAACATTTGGTCGTTCTACTGAAGACAAATAGCTTAACATAGGTTTGTCGTAATAGCATATTTGAGAATGTACACAGTCGGGAAGGCCTACAAATAACTTATTGGCCGCGTGAAATGTGATAAACTCTCACGGTTCTGGCACCAGACCAAATGGGACTGAAGCTTTAAGCTTGAATTACATCCTCTAAAAATGCTTTCTAAAATAAAACATAAACTCGCAATTAATGTTACCAGCGTAATTCCGTAACGTTTTGTGGTTATTTATGAATTTCATCGAGTGAACAAGTTTAATAATTTCCCAAATTATGAACTCTATTTATGCAGTCATAACCCTATATCCATGTCCATAAATTTTATTTTTACTTGGGTTTTTAAAAAGAGCATTTTAATTCTTTTACTTGTTCTTATAGAACTTCCTTCCCGTCCTTCCGATGTCTAAGGGCATCTTACAACAGTGTTAGAAGTGAGGTTTGGGATGTCACCCTTGGTGATCAAGCAAGTTATCCAGGTGCGGTTGAGGGGTATTGAGCAGGAGTTGACTTCAAATTCAACTTCAGCTTGCGAAGCTAGAGCTTTGGCTCTCGCAGACGCCTCGATCTCTCTTTCAAGCAACTTCCTCAGGCTTCCTCTGGCAATCGCTTCCAAAACGCTCTTGCGCTTGGCGCCATTCCTGTATTCCAAATCGTCTTCCTTCAACCACATGGTTGATTGCATGCTTCTTCTTCTCTCTCTCCACTGATTCTGGTTAATTACACCTGATGGTTTCTGCTCCACCCTGCCATACACAAAACTTTAATCAACTCTTTCAGTTTCTCTAAAGCTGCGATCCATCTTCTCTTGACCAGGCGCCCCCCCCAAAACTCCATCAGTTTCGCTAACCATGTTCATTGAATCCGTTAGGACTACAAACTTGCTCTTAAACGTAGTGTTACTGACAGCCTCTTAAAAGGCTTCAATAAGCTCTGGATTAAAACGATCCACCCTGTCGTGCTATTGACCATCACAGCTACTCCTTAAGCTGTGATATTTTCTCTGGTATACGTTGCTATTAACAACACTATAAAGTTCCTTTTCCCCAAGTGTCCTCTAACCTCCGCACCAGCTGCCCTTCCTCCACAGGCTTTGTTTCTCTTAATGTTCTGAGATTTGAACTGCTGTACTTTACCAATCCTGGCTCCCCGATGTATTCCACTGGGAAGATTCCATCAGCGTGCTCTAACGGTCTCCGGTATTTGACCGATTTTCAGCATTTGTTCTTTCTTCACGAGTCTCAGGTGCTGGCACAGTGGGTGTGACTTAGAGTTTAACACCTGCAGGAATACCTGTACAGACCGAAAATTTTCTCTTTCTCTTAATACTGATGTGCCACATTTCACGATGTGGGGCCCAGCTGCTTCTGCTATTACCAGAGAGATCCTGTTCCGCACCGTCCATAACACTGGTCAACAAATTTTTATTTTTTTTCTTTGGCAGACCATCTAGGAGTGTTTTCTGGGGTTTTGAAGGTCGCTGATTACGAATATAACATTGGTTTTGTCTGATTGGCTCTAGTTTAGAAGATATTGATAGCCTCAAATAAGCCTAAACTGCTAAAATTCTCCCTGAAATACTTCAATATAGAAGCAGTAAATAATAATTTTCTGAAAGTTGTACTTTTGCATAATGGCAATAAGTTTGCTCCTGTACCACTTGGCCATTCTACCAAGATGAAAGAAGAGTATGATGGTATCCAATTTGTTCTTGAAAAGCTAAATTACAACACTCATAAATGGCTGATTTGTGTGGACTTGAAAATGGTGAATTTTCTGCTTGGTCAGCAAAGTGGGTACACAAAGTATCCCTGCTTTCTTTGTTTGTGGGATAGCAGAGCAAGAATCCAGCACTGGAGAAGGGAGAACTGGCCAGAACGAGAAAGTCTCGAAGTCGGCACAGCCAACGTCATCAATGAGCCTTTGGTACCCAGGGATAGAATCATCTTCCCTCCATTGCACATAAAACTAGGGCTCATGAAGCAGTTTGTTAAGGCGTTGAACAAAGATGGGGATTGCTTCAAGTACATATGCAGGCAATTTCCAGGTCTTTCCATCGAAAAAGCTAAAGGTGGCATCTTCGATGGACCTCAGATTCGAACGCTCATGAGGGATTCTGACTTCACTAATCATATGAACATGGTTGAGTTAAATGCTTGGGTGTCCTTCACAGATGTAGTGACAAACTTTTTGGGAAATCACAAAGCTGACAATTACAAGCAATTGGTCCGTAAGATGCTTACTGCATACGAAAAACTAGGGGCAAATGTGAGCATCAAAGTTCATTTCTTGTTTAGCCACCTCGACAGATTTCCTGGTAATCTTGGTGATTACAGTGAGGAGCAAGGAGAGAGATTCCATCAAGACATCAAAACAATGGAAGAGAGGTATCAAGGCAAATGGGATGAGCACATGATGGCAGACTACTGCTGGAACCTTTTGAGAGACTGCCCGAAAGTTGCTCACAAGCGAAAATCGTATAAACGTCAATTTCACTTTTGTGAATAAAATATTGTTTTGTGTGTTCATTGTAACTAAGAATCTAGTGTATAATAATGCTTTGCATTAATTTATGATATATAACTGATTATGTAAATGTTTTTTTCCCTTGGAGAATTAAAATTCAGCAAATTTTTAGCAAATTTTTTGTATATTCTCGAAATATATGAAAAGTGTTCATTTATTAATAAATGAAATGATGTTATATCTAACTTAACTTGTTAGATTGAGATTTTACACTGTCTTTGTGGTTTTGGATTATCATAAAAATCAATATCTGACATTTTTGCACTATTTAGCCGTTTTTTGTACGTTTAGTTATGGTCGCGAATGGGTGATTTCAGACGAACGACCCCCCTGTGATATCTCCAAAACTAGAGCCAACTTGAAAAAACAAATGTCAGATTCGGATTCAGCGCCCTTGAAAACCCCAGAAACCAGTCTCACTTTTCCTGCCAAAAATATTGTGTTGACCAGTGTAATCCATCCAAGTATGTGACCGACCTAACATGTGGTACCGTTTCTGCATGCAGGATGCGGTAGACAGTGTGTGGGGTCGTTAACATTCAGCAGTCTTGTCTTTCTGAATATGCATGAAATCTATTTTGGTGTCTTGTTAAACGAATCTTAGTCAGCAAAATCTGGAGGTTCGCTAATGCCTCCAAAAGAGTATCAGCTACGCATCCGATGATAACATCATCAACCTAAGTGTAAGGTGTAACTCTTGCTCCTAATAGACTATCGTATAATCTGTTGTACTTTGAACAATATATATATATATGTTTAACTGAATATCCCTTAGGTAGGCTTAAACGTACTTCAAATATCTCTTAGTCCTTTCCCAAAAAAACTCATTTAGCTTATTCAAGTATCTAATAAAATTGGGCATGCATTCCGGACACATACAAAACTGTTAGACTGCTGGATATAATGCACATAGAGATCAGATTACGAGCATCACTTAAGTCGTAACCATTGGCGCAACTTGGCTTCTTCCTTTGCATGCATTTCTATGCTTAGTGCTCTAGTGTCTTTACATTTGATGTCATGGTGTTTCTTTGCCCAGCATCCTCAACATCAGATGGTAAAGCTCCCTTTCCCCAAAACCTTTGAGTGGTTATCTTGCTGCGATGCTGTCTTTTGATCTTGATCAAGGTACTTGCCATGACTTCTTATCCTTTCAGAAAAAATATTGTGCTTGAAGGCTCGGGAATTTGAATTTCTGTCACTCAAATAACTCCTTGATGGACCGCGATAGTTCCTCCATGTCCTCTTCAGAAAGTACCACGACCATCGGACACATCACCGTTTGAATCCGTGAGCGCAGCCCCTCTCACACTGTCTCTGGGCTTTTCTTCCTGCCTGCTGATCACCAAGCGCTATTATGCGACTGTCCCCGGTTCAGTCCTGGTAGCAGTGGCTATTTCTTTGCCATTGGGTCGTAATTAACTCTGATATCTTTGAAGGAAGATCTCGACTTTTCTCCTCATCTGTCCGAAACAGTCTTCCGTCTGGTGCTTTAATCTGCTTTGGGCAAACACCGCCGCCGCTGGAAATCCCGGTCAGTATCCTTGTGAACCCGCCAAAACTCTTTGGAAAAACGAGTTTATAGGAGTTACTCTGCGTACAACATTTACATTCGTCAATTTCACATTTTCCTGAGGTATCTGCAAACGTACTTGCTTGTTGCCTGTCTGATCTGCCTCTTCTTTTCACTAATCTCGCCTCTTCTCCTTTTCCATATTCCATCCACATCTTCAGGCTTCTGTTTTAGTTCTCTTTCTCCCTTGGCTGCTTAACCCCGCCTCTCTGATTCTTTCACCGAAACTTAGAGAATCTCGCATGCTGCTCAGCTCTGTCTGTTCTTCGTGGCCTGGATTAACCATAACCCTGTCACCGTCTGTCCTTTCTCGTATAACTTTCACCTAATTTTCCTGAACCCCCCCTTCTCATCACTCCACGTCTCACCCGCTCCACTGCTCGATTACGTTGCCAAGTTCCATATGGCTGCACGTTTGTTGTTGCGCGGTCTGGATAACGTAATGTATCTGGGACGGGCTGAGAAAGCCTTAGCATATCAGAGAGTCTGCCAGGTTCAGAGAAGGATAGACTTCCGAATGAGGGCTGCAACAAGACAACCTCCCCCAACCCGCTACCTTCGGTCTTGCATGACATCTTTTCCAGCTACAATAGAGAAGTGAGATTATAATCCGATCAGCGATCGCCCGCTAACTGTCTCTGTGCTCGCCAGGCGAGTGACTCACGTCTGGGGGAACCAATTTGCCAGATATGGCTGTATAGTCCTGTCAGACTAATTATATCAAGCGCCGCCCCCACACCCCCACCGGAGCAGCGACTTCAGGCTCTAACTGGAAAAAGAGGCGGGTAACTGATTTACGAAGATGGCGCAGTAAGAGACTGATGGTATCGAATGTACTGATGGATTCTCCACACCATGTACGCGGAAGACCTCTACTATGATTCTTCATGTTTAGTTATGGGAGAAAACCGAAATGTCTCGCGCGCTCTTCTGGTGAAGGAGACCGAGAAGAACCCATTGGAATACTTTACCGCTGGACTTCCGGCTGCTGCTTTTACTGTTTCGAACCCTGCACGTGAACATGCATAATTCTAAGCATCCCCCCTTTAATGTTTCTCTTTTATTTTTGCACCATCATTTAAAGAAAAATTTAAATGAAAAGTTTGTCTAATGCCGGAAAGTTAGTTTGTTGTTGTTGTTTTTTATTATCAGAATACCCAGATTACTGATAGTTAATTTATTTCCAGACAGACTGATTAGTGTCGACCAGACGAAGATAACACGCTGTCTTAACGAACCTATAGAATGGCTGGGATTTATAGGAGAACCTAACGTCTGTCAGCATTTCTCAGCCAATTGTTTCTGGATGTAAAATGACGACAGTCACTTAGACGTTTTAAGTTGCATATTTATGTCTTATTCACTGAAGTGATAATAATAACTGCCACATATATTTAGGAAAGAAAAAAAAACGACAATAATCTCGATGGCCAAGAGCCATAATTTTTTTGGAAACCTATTATTTCCACTGCGTGGTCGAGTCACGTGGTTTACCTACTTCCGTCTTCAATTATTTCAAATGCCTTCGGACAGCTTCCTTGCACAGAAACGGAAATGATCCATTCATGCAAATCGTTTGTTTAATATTTCAGTCTGTTTTTTTTTTTTTTTTCATGAATAGCAAACCGATTAAAAAATATCAAAAATGACATTACGATTTTGGTTAGCTTTTCTGCAATTAAATTAAACGTCAGGAGGGTGGCGTGTACGAACGATTTTAATCGATGCGAGGTAAAAGCAGACGACACTAATTAATTTTTTGCTGAATGTATGGAAGAGTAGTTCGCGAAGCGGAAAAAGAAGCAAGCAAACCGGAGTGAAATTAAAGTAGGATAAAGACTTAAATGGGTTTTCTGTAACACGATACTTAAATATAGAAAAGGAACAACAACTTTTCTTTGTAATTGCATGGGGGGGGCCGCTATAAATACCACCTCGAAGATATCTATTTAGTATATTTGCCAGAAACCATCATTTAACTCCATGCTACATAAAACAGGTTCTTGTTTCCACCAGGTAAACGGTCACGGAATTTACTGTTCTCTAACTACATACAAAAACAATCACCTGTCAGATCATTTTTACCTCATGAAATACCGGAAGTAGAAAACGTCATTGTTCTATACCGTCTCCATCATGCTAAATAATTAGTAGGTTCCATGCTTAGGAAATAACTGAGTTTTTTTACACGACCCCGGTGGGTTTTTTTTTCAAAAATAAATGTTTTCATTTCTGGAAAAGACAGTAACATAGTTTGCGTATGGCAAGGAGAACATGAGACACACACACACACACACACACTTTATTAGAACCTGTACCTACGTTTTGCACGGATAACAACCACGACACAACGAAACATAGAATCTACGTGGTGCCAGAGGATACCCGGAAGGATATCTTCCCAACCAGTCGTTAATATTCAGTACAAAGTATGGAGCGACGTAAGGAAAAGGGATTGTGATGGAAAAATGAGTATTTCAAGCTTACCCCGCAGATGTCCGGTTGGATTCAGATCCAGAGATTGCGCTGACCTCGGGGAATACCCGAAGTCTTCGCCATGTGTTTTTTTTTTTTTTTTTTTAATCCAAACCGCGAACCCGCGATGTCTGCGAGGTTAGTAGAAGCGGTCGTCTCCGTGAGGGTGCACGCGCCAACCGTATCCGGAGGCGCTTGATCGGAAATATCGGTAAGGGTAATCTTCGACAACCGTTCCGCCTCGTAAACGGACCAAGAGGCCATGGTCTGACAGAAAATCGTGCTCTAAACCATGGATCTAGGACCATGCGAGAAGTGGGGGGGGGTTGGGTGAGTCACGTGGCCTTTTCTAAATCTGCCTTCTCCCAGCTGTGCAACGAAGACTCGTCAGGACCGCATAGCTCTTCGCTAGCTTTCCTTAGTTCGGTGTCTGGGCTCCTTACATCGCACAAGGTGTCTTTTAAAGTTCCTTGCAAGGTACGGCTGGAGATGAGTGTGAATTGTCCCGATTTGAACGTCTCTGTCATTTGGTCTATTGTTCGATAACCGCCGGACTCTGGTATCCTGTCATTGTCTTTCTCCTATTTTTGTTTCTATGTGTTTGTAGCCACAACCCCCCCCTCACCCCCTCGCAGCAGATATTTTCTTCCACTTTTCTCCATTGCTGATAAATTCGAACAATCTTTGTCTTGGAGCAGCCTAACAACCGAACTATCTGGGTCACTGGCACTTGCTAGACGTGCACCAACTATTATGCCACTTTCAAGCTTTGTAATGTCTTTGACCGCATATATGCTTGCCCAAGTCATATATGGCATCAGTCACATCATGTAGTCACCCTAATTTGCATCTCTAGCTCAGTTAGGGCCCAAATTTTGAAAGAGTAAATAGGTCCTGATAAAATAGCCAGCCAGCGTAAAATTTGATGATCAAGGACTGCTTCCGACGTTCTTCACAATATTTCTAAAAAATACCAGTCTGATAACTGGAATCCAAATATTAATTTTTGAAAAAGTAAATAACTTAAATATGTTTTTAAAAATGCTTAACACAGAATGAATAGAACTTGTAACTCTACAAATTTAATTTACAGTAAACTTAATTAAATGATATGATGCATATTTATTTAATGTTAGTTCATCTAAAAAAAAAACTCTCTGCATTCAAATTTAGAACTTGTGACAAAATAGCGAATGGAACATGGAATTTGTTTAGAGTAACTCATCTAAATTTTATCTCTAATAGAATTGACCAAATATCGAATTTCCAGCGGTTTTAACTTATATACAACGTCATAACTAAAGTTTGACAAACAAAAATACAATAGCAGTAAGAGCACCGAAAAAGAATACCATCTGTATTTATACTTGCAAAAAAGCAAATATGCGACCACAGATTTCTTGTATGATTTTTCAAATTCTGCAGGATTCCGACTCCTACGTGAGGCTCCAGGCCGCGTCTGTATCCGCCAGCCATTATAGTATACTTCCGAAACAAATCTACCTTAACCCTTTATATTCTACTTTCGTTTTTGAATTCGCTGTCGCTGAGGTACAGTAAGGAAACCTCGAAGTTTGGAAACAGGGTTGATTCTTAACAGTGCTGTTGTGAAGTTATTTCAATACAACCAACCCCACCCACCCCAAGTTGTAGAAAGAGAATTTCGCTAATTTTCACTCGGGTCGGGCAGCAAAAACGTGATTAAGGCTCGAACCCAGCTGACACCTGAGAATCCGCATTGACATCCCTCATGATACCGCTGTCAGCGTAAATACCCCACTACATCCTTCGTAATAATCAGGAGAAATACGAATATCTTTAATATTAAAATTTGTAAAGAAACAAAACTTTAATCTGAATTGACGGACCGCTATCGCTGAGTACGAATGTAAATGGATTAGGGTGAACGTGATTTCTTTTCGGCTTGTGTGTGTGTGTGTGTGTGTGTGTGTGTGTGTGTGTGTGTGTGTGTGTGTGTGTGTGTGTGTGTGTGTGCCGTCTCCTTTGAGTCAGGTTTTTCTGGGTGCATCAGTTTTCCCAGACTTTTAAACGTACACATGCATTCAGCTGAGCTTATTTCCTTGCAGTTTGAGTTTGCTGGCTTTCCCTTTGCGCGGGAGAGCGACAGTTTTCTACAACAACCCCGCAGAAAAAAGGAAATGCGCGTCTCCTACTTCCGGTTTTGTGCGTGAAGTCTTCAGTATCACTACTCGTGAATGCTTCCATTTTGAAAATGCCGATTAGGCGATAACTTTGTATGTTTTCTCGTTTGTTTCTCTCCCCCCCACCCCTTATTTTAACGGTAAGTCAAACTCTATCAGAAAGGTGTAGGGAACGATCTGCCTTCCATCTCTAGCGCGCCTGTTAATCACTGAAGCTGCACTAGTTTCAGAATCCTAATTTCCTGTCGAACAGGTGATCCCGTCAGCTCTGAAGAGCCCGACATCACCGCCCGCCCACCTACCAAAAAAATACATCATCATCATCATCATCATCGCGGATAATTTACAAAATGATGGTTTTTACATCGCATTTCTGATTCTAGATTTTGTTTAAAACAACCTACAACAATTATTTTATTACTTCCTGAAATCGTTTGCACGAATCGAGCACTAAGCGCGAAATAATTCCCCTGTACTCTTCCGGGGTCTGTGGCCCTTCGAACGTGCTCTCCTTTAAGAGCAGTAGTTTCACTCTGCGCGCGAATTAATAACGGTCTCCTTGTGGTTTATCGTGGATGGCGAGGAAAACACATCCATCGTCGCTTCTCTTCGCGTTAGCAGACTCTGAGATCCCAAAGCCCTTCTTTACGACAGCGATTGTGTGAAGATAACCGCCCACCCTCGTTTATATATTTCCGAATTTTTTAAAAGGTATCCTTAATTAAACGTCGAGTCCGTGTCTAAACCGGACACTTCAAAAGGGGTTCAACAGAATGGTAAGCGGTTAAGCTGCTGACCTATCGAGGTTTGAGAAACTCAAGTCCGACTCCCGGTCGGGACCTGCTCGGCTTGGCGTACGTATCTCCCTACTCGCTCTCCGCCGTCATCTCGCCGCATGGATTACTTCCGCCTACTCAAGCTTCTCCTCGACTCTGCTTCTCCTATTATCAGCAGAACCGCTTTCGTTTATCCTCCTTGGTCTTGTATACAGCTTCTTTTGAAGCCTGAAGTAGTGCTGCAGTTTGCCCCATGAGGTAGCCTTTACTGAGACTTTGATTTCTGCACTCTTGTCATGCATTACTTTTCCTCTCAGAAGTCACAGTATTGACCACACATTTATCTATCATACTACAATGATATCGCTGCCTATTCTATAGTTTTTTAGGTGGGCACTTTCTGATTGCCAGCGCAGGGTGTACTACACCAACCCGTAAGTTGGATTTAAGTATTATTTTCACTGTATTTCCGGGTTTTTCCTTTGTTTCTATAATTATTTCCAAGATGGCTAGACTCGATAGTATAGACGTTATGATTATTTCTACTGACAGGATGGCTAGACTCGATAGTATAGACGTTATGATTATTTCTACTGACAGGATGGCTAGACTCGATAGTACAGACGTTATAATTATTTCTACTGACAGGATGGCTAGACACGATTCTATAGATGTTATCAGTATTTCTACTGACAGGATGGCGAGACACGATACTATAGAAGTTATGATTATTTCTACTGACAGGATGGCTAGACTGGATAGTATAGACGTTATAATTATTTCTTCTGACTCGATTCTATAGACGTTATGATTATTTCTCCAGACAGGATGGCTAGACACAATTCTATAGACGTTATCAGTATTTCTACTGACAGGATGGCTAGACTGGATAGTATAGACGTTATAATTATTTCTTCTGACTCGATTCTATAGACGTTATGATTATTTCTCCAGACAGGATGGCTAGACACAATTCTATAGACGTTATCAGTATTTCTACTGACAGGATGGCTAGACTGGATAGTATAGACGTTATAATTATTTCTTCTGACTCGATTCTATAGACGTTATGATTATTTCTCCAGACAGGATGGCTAGACACAATTCTATAGACGTTATCAGTATTTCTACTGACAGGATGGCTAGACTGGATAGTATAGACGTTATAATTATTTCTTCTGACTCGATTCTATAGACGTTATGATTATTTCTCCAGACAGGATGGCTAGACGCAATTCTATAGACGTTATCAGTATTTCTACTGACAGGATGGCTAGACTGGATAGTATAGACGTTATAATTATTTCTTCTGACTCGATTCTATAGACGTTATGATTATTTCTCCAGACAGGATGGCTAGACGCAATTCTATAGACGTTATCAGTATTTCTACTGACAGGATGGCTAGACTGGATAGTATAGACGTTATAATTATTTCTTCTGACTCGATTCTATAGACGTTATGATTATTTCTCCAGACAGGATGGCTAGACATAATTCTATAGACGTTATCAGTATTTCTACTGACAGGATGGCTAGACTGGATAGTATAGACGTTATAATTTTTTCTTCTGACTCGATTCTATAGACGTTATGATTATTTCTCCAGACAGGATGGCTAGACACAATTCTATAGACGTTATCAGTATTTCTACTGACAGGATGGCTAGACTGGATAGTATAGACGTTATAATTATTTCTTCTGACTCGATTCTATAGACGTTATGATTATTTCTCCAGACAGGATGGCTAGACACAATTCTATAGACGTTATCAGTATTTCTACTGACAGGATGGCTAGACTGGATAGTATAGACGTTATAATTATTTCTTCTGACTCGATTCTATAGACGTTATGATTATTTCTCCAGACAGGATGGCTAGACACGATTCTATAGACGTTATGATTATTTCTCCAGACAGGATGGCTAGACACGATTCTATAGACGTTATCAGTATTTCTACTGACAGGATGGCTAGACTGGATAGTATAGACGTATAATTATTTCTTCTGACTCGATTCTATAGACGTTATGATTATTTCTCCAGACAGGATGGCTAGAACAATTCTATAGACGTTATCAGTATTTCTACTGACAGGATGGCTAGACTGGATAGTATAGACGTTATAATTATTTCTTCTGACTCGATACTATAGACGTTATGATTATTTCTACTGACAGGATGGCTAGACACGATTCTATAGACGTTATGATTATTTCTCCAGACAGGATGGCTAGACACAATTCTATAGACGTTATCACTATTTCTACTGACAGGATGGCTAGACTGGATAGTATAGACGTTATAATTATTTCTTCTGACTCGATACTATAGACGTTATGATTATTTCTACTGACAGGATGGCTAGACACGATTCTATAGACGTTATCACTATTTCTACTGACAGGATGGCTAGACTGGATAGTATAGACGTTATAATTATTTCTTCTGACTCGATTCTATAGACGTTATGATTATTTCTCCAGACAGGATGGCTAGACACGATTCTATAGACGTTATGATTATTTCTCCAGACAGGATGGCTAGACACGATTCTATAGACGTTATGATTATTTCTCCAGACAGGATGGCTAGACACGATTCTATAGACGTTATCAGTATTTCTACTGACAGGATGGCTAGACTGGATAGTATAGACGTTATAATTATTTCTTCTGACTCGATTCTATAGACGTTATGATTATTTCTCCAGACAGGATGGCTAGACACAATTCTATAGACGTTATCAGTATTTCTACTGACAGGATGGCTAGACTGGATAGTATAGACGTTATAATTATTTCTTCTGACTCGATACTATAGACGTTATGATTATTTCTACTGACAGGATGGCTAGACACGATTCTATAGACGTTATGATTATTTCTCCAGACAGGATGGCTAGACACAATTCTATAGACGTTATCAGTATTTCTACTGACAGGATGGCTAGACTGGATAGTATAGACGTTATAATTATTTCTTCTGACTCGATACTATAGACGTTATGATTATTTCTACTGACAGGATGGCTAGACACGATTCTGCATGTTATTTTTACATAAAAGTTGTTTAAGTAATTGGCTGCAATGCGAGATGCAAAGTCAATAATAGTTGAAAAATTACAATGTTCTCATGTGCTGTGGCGTAAAGAAGGTGATCCGGAAAGGAACGACATCTTAAACAGCTTTCACCTACTAAGCATTTTTTAAAGAATAGTTCAAACAATATGAAGATAACGCAGACAATAAAATGAGCAAGGACATTTACAAAGTTATGCCTACATTTCTGATGATGATACCACACTCTACAAGTCGCTGTGCCAAGAGTCAGTACAAAAGACGCCTAACTGACAAGAAAAACGAAATTAGTCCTCCTGGGATCAGGAAGATTGACATGCATTAAACTCTTCCGGAGGCAAACGAATGATGGTCATTCAAAAGTGCTAACCTAAATTTTGAATTCTGCAATTTAGCACAGCAACACCACGGCTGCTGAAGTGATACAGCTAAACTCTTTTACATTTGCCATCCAAATTTCAGCCACAAAGCTGGACGTCCAATCTCACGAAGTTTGGATGCATACCGAGCGTCCACGAATGCCATTAAAGTGGTACCTTCTAGTCTTGGATGCATACCGAGCGTCCACGAATGCCATTAAAGTGGTACCTTCTAGTCTTGGATGCATACCGAACGTCCACGAATGCCATTAAAGTGGTACCTTCTAGTCTTGGGTGCATACCGAGCGTCCACGAATGCCATTAAAATGGTACCTTCTAGTCTTGGATGCATACCGAACGTCCACGAATGCCATTAAAGTGGTACCTTCTAGTCTTGGATGCATACCGAGCGTCCACGAATGCCTGGATGCATACCGAGCGTCCACGAATGCCATTAAAGTGGTACCTTCTAGTCTTGGATGCATACCGAACGTCCACGAATGCCATTAAAGTGGTACCTTCTAGTCTTGGATGCATACCGAACGTCCACGAATGCCATTAAAATGGTACCTTCTAGTCTTGGATGCATACCGAGCGTCCACGAATGCCATTAAAGTGGTACCTTCTAGTCTTGGATGCATACCGAACGTCCACGAATGCCATTAAAGTGGTACCTTCTAGTGTTGGATGCATACCGAACGTCCACGAATGCCATTAAAATGGTACCTTCTAGTCTTGGATGCATACCGAACGTCCACGAATGCCATTAAAGTGGTACCTTCTAGTCTTGGGTGCATACCGAGCGTCCACGAATGCCATTAAAATGGTACCTTCTAGTCTTGGATGCATACCGAACGTCCACGAATGCCATTAAAGTGGTACCTTCTAGTCTTGGATGCATACCGAGCGTCCACGAATGCCTGGATGCATACCGAGCGTCCACGAATGCCATTAAAGTGGTACCTTCTAGTCTTGGATGCATACCGAACGTCCACGAATGCCATTAAAGTGGTACCTTCTAGTCTTGGATGCATACCGAACGTCCACGAATGCCATTAAAATGGTACCTTCTAGTCTTGGATGCATACCGAGCGTCCACGAATGCCATTAAAGTGGTACCTTCTAGTCTTGGATGCATACCGAACGTCCACGAATGCCATTAAAGTGGTACCTTCTAGTCTTGGATGCATACCGAGCGTCCACGAATGCCATTAAAGTGGTACCTTCTAGTCTTGGATGCATACCGAGCGTCCACGAATGCCATTAAAATGGTACCTTCTAGTCTTGGGTGCATACCGAGCGTCCACGAATGCCATTAAAGTGGTACCTTCTAGTCTTGGATGCATACCGAACGTCCACGAATGCCATTAAAATGGTACCTTCTAGTCTTGGATGCATACCGAACGTCCACGAATGCCATTAAAATGGTACCTTCTAGTCTTGGATGCATACCGAACGTCCACGAATGCCATTAAAATGGTACCTTCTAGTCTTGGATGCATACCGAGCGTCCACGAATGCCATTAAAGTGGTACCTTCTAGTCTTGGATGCATACCGAACGTCCACGAATGCCATTAAAGTGGTACCTTCTAGTCTTGGATGCATACCGAGCGTCCACGAATGCCATTAAAATGGTACCTTCTAGTCTTGGATGCATACCGAACGTCCACGAATGCCATTAAAATGGTACCTTCTAGTCTTGGATGCATACCGAGCGTCCACGAATGCCATTAAAGTGGTACCTTCTAGTCTTGGATGCATACCGAACGTCCACGAATGCCATTAAAGTGGTACCTTCTAGTCTTGGATGCATACCGAGCGTCCACGAATGCCATTAAAGTGGTACCTTCTAGTCTTGGATGCATACCGAACGTCCACGAATGCCATTAAAGTGGTACCTTCTAGTCTTGGATGCATACCGAGCGTCCACGAATGCCATTAAAGTGGTACCTTCTAGTCTTGGATGCATACCGAACGTCCACGAATGCCATTAAAGTGGTACCTTCTAGTCTTGCCATAGCGCATCTTTGATGATCCAGGATGACCACGTAGTGATATTAACGACTACCCTTTTACCACTGGTTTACTTTAAAATGTAGTGTAACCTTGGCTTCGCAACAAATAGGAACAAGGAACGATACGCAGTCTGTCTTAATCAGTAGTGGAATTTTTCGAAGAAAATGTCATCTTAACAAGTTTTAATTGCTTACCCATAAGCTTTTAACAATTGATGATATTAACATCGATAATATAATTAACATGGGTCCAAGTGCGGTGCCTGGCCTTACGTGAACTGTAACTGCCCCAGCACTGCGAGATGTAGAACAAATAAGTAATTCAATGCACAGTTGAAATGTAAACCTCACTGGCATTTCATTTTGTCACGGTTTAATACACACCTTCTCGACGTGACTGTGTCAAGTCACGTGTAAAATTTGTACACCATCACACGGGCATAATAGCGAAATATTACGATATTTATATACTATTGGATGTCTTTGCTTATGGAAAAGGATTTCTGGTAATTCACAAAACTAAGTGATAACCGAAAAAGTTCTCATTCGTATTGTTTACCTGTCTGGATTCTAGGCTGGCATCAGTTGCTACCACTTATTCCCTCCCCTTTGCAGAAGAATCTTTTACTATCACGGTTTTCTTTGTATTACCACCTTCGGAACCCTTCAGAGCATCTCTTTTAAGGGGGTGATTAACAGTTTGGCCTTTTGTTCCCCCTCTCCACGACTTCCAACATAACACCAAGTAAGTTAGGTGGGATATATGGGTCACGTGATAAGTAATTATCCCCCCCAACAAGTTGGGTCTGTGACTGGCTCATCGTGTTGCAGGCTTGAGTCTGTAGACAAACCAGTGCGTGTCCACGCTCCTCGATAGCAGGATATTTATCAGCTTCAGCTTAGTGCCATCTCTCGTCTTGGTCACTGTGGCCGTGTTACAGCTATCCAACCCTACATTATAAGCAACATTAGTATGTTTAATCTGAACAACGTCAGTCAGTGCCCTCCAGGAGCATTTGCAGAAAGTTCTTCTGGTAAATTTCTGAGTCTACTCGACCCGAATATCGATGGTAATTTTTGAGCAGTCCAATTCCACCTTCGCTCCCCTAACAAGCAAGAACTTTGTAGAATTAAAGTCACTAGTAGTTTGATGATACCCAGATATTCGACGTGGTTTTTTTTCCACTGTATGAAGCTGGTCCCAACGCTTCATTTTGTTGCAATCACAGCCTCGTATCCAAGTTGCTTGTCTTGCCCAACTCAGTACCCTGTCTTTGCCGACCTCTGACTTTCTGGATGACGGGATCGGCCGCTCGCCAAAACCTGGCCCGTATCATTATGAGGTTAAGGAAAGATCTGTCAAAGGTACGGAAATGCTCTCTGACTATTGCCTCCCCAATATTTTCTTCTTGCAAAACATGTATTATTCTTCTTCGTATTTTAAGGAGAGCAAGTATTTCGTTTTCTCTAGTAACGACCACATTTCTTCGGTTAATACGGTCAGACCCCCCCCGCACAATTCCAATAATGTTCATGTATAAGTTTTCAGGTTGTTGTAATTCTACTGCGGCTAATTATGGAAAGATTTATGCAAAAACGGTTTTTAAAGTCCTGGAAATTTCGTGCAATTATTTAAAAGCATTCATGGAGGTAAAATTAAATCGATGGAAGCACGAACTACGCGATTCTATCGATTAAGATTTAAAATGTGCTAAATGGGTAATAGATAAATCTCTATCGGCAGTTAATAGCTTGTCACTAATTTTTATTATTATTATTATCAAATTTGATAGCACCTTCACTATACCAGACATTCCCGTAATAGTTTATTTTCACTGGAACAGAATAACAGGAAATAGAGAGCAAATTAAGCTAATGTACACAAGGGAAATCACACTGAAATTATAATGAAACACTCAGGATGTTAGCATTCGTAAATTTTGTTATTGATCTAGCAGGGATAATTATTCTTAGACGATACAAGCTTAAGGACTAAGTTAAAATCCAGAATATTAAAACACACAATGTTAACTTTTCCTAGTGTAAAAAGGCGAACTTAAACTAATAGATCGATCACAGATTTTAAGTATTGTGTTCTCTGGCGGCTTAAAATCAAATCCTAAGAGATAAAATATTTTTTAAAACTTTCTATAAATCAACGATGAAAAAAAATCCAAACTATTTTTCTACTTACCAATAAATATTTTTAAAAAGAACTTAGCTAACGATTATTTGTCTCAATTCCTTTCATCGTCTTGTTTCTTTGCAATGTCAACGATGAGATGATGCCAGATGAAGTGGCAGATGTGGTACTTTTGCAGTCGAAATCTATGGTTATGGTTAGGTTCCGGACAAACATTTAATAAATTTATAATTAAAATTAATATTCTGCCGATGTTTCTTTTTACAATGTGTATGCAATAGATAGAAGTAAATGTTTCGAATTGCAATTAACTCGAGAGAAAAACAGAAGCAACGAAGCTTCCGCATCTTAGGATAGGCGGATGAGAATGTTATGTAATACTGAACATTATTCGAAACGGACAAGCTCGATTTTTATTTTACCTGGTAAGAAAACCTAAGATACGGATTTAACTAGTGAAGGAATGTGCTTTAATTCCTCGTGTATGCCAACGAGCAATCAGATTAAACTTTTATAGTTTATTAAAATTAGGAATTTCAACCGGATGTCGCGTCTGATATCGACGCGAGAGCACCTCTGGCCGATGAACGTCACAGAGGCCTGGATAAACGTCTCGTCGTAGACGTCTACACTCGATTCTAGGTTTTGTAACTAAGAGAGGGGTCGCCTCTTGCCTGGCTGATATCGAATGCGCCTCTTGAGTCTCAAAGATAAATTTCCATGACAACAAAAGGATGATGATCGGCGACAAAGCGTCCAGTTTCCTCGCGTCGGCCCAGGTTAGCCGTTGTGCTCACGTCGACGCCACACGACGCTGATCCTGACTTGTCCTCTGTTTTCCCACTGGCCAAACAGATTGGTTTGGAATGTACTACAGGTAAATGGAAAACTACAGGTGACTTTGTGCTTCCGGATACAAATCTAACAAAAAAAAAAAATCGGTCTCGTAATATGTCAAAGATGCTCCGAACTCTCTATACTTTAACAATGTGCCCCCACTAATAATAATAATAATAATAATAATAGTTGTATACATGTAAACAAAGATAGCCGTTCGTAAATGGCTAAAAAAACCCATCTGACTGTAGTGTAGCCTGGCTTCAGGGAATATCCGAGAAGACCAGTAAGCTTACTACTAGTAAATTTAACACATTATGTAACTATCGAAGGACATTTGTTAATTAATAAGGCTGTGGTGGGGGGGGGGTTAATGACTATTTAATATACATTTAAAATTATTTTTGATATTTTTATATCGGAACCATTGCTATTTAATGTTAACAGAACGCAAGATAATTCTAGCTTGTTTTTTTTTTTTTTAAATATATTTAGGATTAGAATAATTGGTAACAAGTAAAGGAAGAAGACGCGAAACTTTCGAGATCGCCCCTAACGTTTAGCTACACGGTATTCACTAACCACACTTGGAACAATAATCCTGTACTGAAAAGGAAAGGTTTGGTACAGTAGACATCGCCGAGCGTAGCAGAACATTGAAAACGCACTGCTATTAAATCACTGCGTCATTATCGTGCTCAGCGTTTGTCTGCCGTGGGAACTGTTCTTAACTGTCGTCCTAATTCCTGAGAAAGGTGAGCAGCACATTAACGTGACGGATCCATTTCACGACCTCTGGACGTTCTTAACGTCAAACAGTGTGCAGTGCCAGAGGTAAAGTTTGACGGAACTTAGCAGCAGCCAGCATCATCCACAGCTCTGTATCTTTACAGTTAACAGTACGTTATGGTAGGAAAATTGGCAGCAGTTTTCAATGCAGAAATCTGAAAGTATAGTACAAATGCTTTCGCCGCTAATATTATGATATCCGTGGAATAGTATAATATTGTATGATTTTCATTTTCAGCACAGAAACCCAATTTAATATGCGTTATCAAGTCGGATTGGTGACATACTGACAACACCTTTATTTTACGCAAATTCTAATATAGCACTACTGCATTTGTTTCGATTGGATTAAAATTAGATGTTTTTAAGTTATTTTCTCTATATTTTTTTTTTTAAAAAAGATAGTTAATGTTTGGTTCTCTGTTATATTAAACAAAATAAAGGAGACGTTAAAAAATGGCAGGAGTTTTCCACATACTTAATAGAGTAATGATCAAAATTGTAAAAAAAAGAAGAAAGAATAAGAAAATGTGATGATTCGAAATCTAACTTGATTTCCGAAGAGACCTTATAAATCACGACGACAGGTGCGACTCGATTACAAGGGGTCACGTGTACAAGGTCGCGCTATATAAGCACATGGTGAAAAACTTATATGTGAATGCGCTTACGTTTTATACTCTTTAAAAACCATTAAGAAAGTCGATCTATCAACTTGTTTCTTAGGAAACCTTTGGCAGTGCCGAGAAGACTTATTTATCATGAAACGTTTTAGCCTTTAATAGACTCATTTGAACTTATTTATCTTTATTGCACGTTATTTCTCTACATTTCTAAAAACCTTTGGCATTGTGCGGAAATTGATGCTCGTACAGCGTTGGGCAGGGCCCAGTTTTAAAGGAAATAACCAATCGCACCGGTAATTCGGTCAGTCAGAGATGAACGGATGCAGCCGATCAAATAATAATTCTTAACCTAGAAGGTCACCGGAAATTAGCCGACCTCGGCCAATGAGTTAGTAATAAAAATTCTAACAACATTGCGTTTTTCTCTGCGCGGTCTGACTGTAAACCGGAATTATGTCAACAGATCTGCTCTAAGTAAATTCCTGGTGAGACCAGCCGGTTCAGCTGCTCCGCAGTTTGCTTATTGTTATTTTTGTTTTTTTTTTTTTGAAGAGTTCGCCAACCAGAAAAGAAGTCAGGGTGAACGTGAGGGCCTAAGTAAAATCGATGGGATTACTGTATAATAATAATAATAATAATAATAATATAATAATAATAATAATAATAATAATAATAATAATAACCATTGCGTCGGCATCGGTTAATAGCTTGAAAAGAGTCGAGATGTAGTAAGTGTCAGGTACGATTTCGGAATGTCTGGTTTAAAAAGTAGGGAAATATTACGATTTACGCATTTAAACAAATTCAAAAGCTTTTCTCAGTGTTCTTGATGTTCCGATAACAATCACGGAGGTCACAGTATTTTTAATTACATCAGTTTTTTTTTTAAATTGTCGATTTGCTACCTATAACAAAATAGGCGGTTAGTTTGGGCATTCCTACCATTTTGTTATTGGGGCTGATTAGAGAACCTACCTGTCGGGTCAGGACCAAGGCCAGTCACTCGTACTGAATACTCACTGGGAAGGTCTACCGAAACTCAACATTACTTCACACAGAAATATTCCATCTCGGGATTACGTCTTCAGGATGGAAACGTGGGAAATGCTCACCGAAAGGTAGATTCTTTATTTAGTCCTACTAACAAGATGGTGGTAAATGCTCGAACTAATCGCCTGGCTTCTGTATATTTTAGTTACTTAAATCTAAAGCTACAGAAATTTAGAGTTATGTTTGTATGGAAATAAGAAAACAGAAAGTCAGGGAGCAGAGAGATTTGGTGCGTCAAAGAGTAAAAACCCGAGGCATAAACATGAAGAATCACCAAAGCCTGCGCCAATTTTAAAAAGGCGACCGACTAAAGAATCCTGGCAGAAATTTTTGTATGCTTCAGAATGATTATTTTGTACATGTCGGTCGGCATTTTAATTCTTGGTGTGAGAGAACGGATTCCACGTAAAATTGAAAGTATTCAATACAGCATTTTTGTGTGTGAGTTTTGTTTGCATCTCTTAAGGTGCGTAGCGTTTAGCAAGCCGGTCTGTTGCTGCTGCAGACCGCCTTGGTTCGGTCTTCTCTGGAGACCGCTTGCGGTTTGACGAGCTTCCCCCGAACTCTGTACCAGTCTCTTGGCATAGGTTTTCTTCAAGCGCACCAGTTTCCTCTCGCAGATAAACAGAACGGTTCTGGCAGGTACGTGCTACTGTGGGTGTTCTTGAGTCAAATATTATCACCCGGTCCTACAAACCGATGACAGTTCTCTACTGAGCGGGGCCGTGCTGGATACGCTAGGTGATGGAACATAGAGCGGTGATGTCTGCGAAGGTGACCTCTGCAGCTGTGAATTGATCGTGTCGACGCAGAATCGATCATAAGATCCATTAAACGAACAAGCTTCTTTCGTTCCTGTATTTCCTTCGGCTAACTCTTCAAGTTGGTATCTGTCTTTTCTTTCAGCTGCATCCAACCCTACGACTTTCTATTTAAATCTGATTCTTTTACTTAATGGAAGCCTTTCTTATTATTAGCCAGCAATTTATCGCTATTGAAGATCATTTCTCTATTCTGATAACCTCAATTTTAATGAACTTGTACATAGATAAAACTCTGGAACAATACAAATATTTTTCTCTCACTCTCTTTTCACGTTCTACTGTCTTATTTCTGTCATGTGGGTGCAAGTGATATTTTCGACTTACACATTGTGTGAAATTTTAACCTCATTTATTTATTGTGAATTATTGCAAAAAGACCATAATAAAAGGTTAATTTTGATTCAAAACATCATTAATATCAATTATTTGTCTCTGTTCTCTTAACAATAGTCTAATAAATAAAATACGTCCATATATATTCCACGGATTCAAATGGATTTGCTTCAGAAAAGATCCAGTTTTTTCCGCGTGCACTCCAGTTTGTAGGTATAGTCACGGCCAAACCTTTTGCATCATCTTAGAAATTACGCAAACAAAATCTGTCTTCAGATCTTGCTCATAGAACTGTACCGGTGACAACTTCTAAATGCCTTCCTTTGAAAGCTTCAAATTGAGTCACACCCGTCCTCGTGACTTATAAGGTCTTTTCCATATTCGTCTGTTTGACTGCTAGATTTCAAATTGTCACATTTCACAATTTAGGTCAATTGCTCATTAACTCTGTGGAGATCTACACGTCATTATGCTAATTCAGCAGAGTTCATTCGACTTTATCAAGAAAAGTTTGAAAATATTATGGGGGGGATCACAAAAAAATGTGGTCCGTGGCTGTAGAGTAATAAATACCAGGTTGTTACTAGAGTTTTGTATGGTTTTCTTTTACCGCAACAACGAGACTTCATATCGCTGCCGAACGTGAAGTTTATTAATCAGAGTAAGTTCCGTCACAACCGGTTCACTTCTGCCAACGAGTTACAAGCGCATTTATACCATTTTGGAAAAAAAAAATCCGGATTTCTGGAGTCGATAGACTGTTGGAAGGCAGTTTCCATATTGCTGCTTGATTGTAGAAGGATTTCATAGGGAGGAAGCTGTCGAGGTGTTTGATGTGATGGTAGGTAGTCTGTGGGACATCGTCAGTGTTTACAACCCCCCCAGATTTTCTTGCATGTAAACCGCCGAAAATCTAAAGAAAACTTCATCTTTCCCTACTTGTTTCTGACAATCTTAAAGAATCAAAAGACTATCCTTACCACGGCGTCTAAATCTAATGTTACATATTTAGTACGACGTAAATTGCGCGTGATGATTATCCTGTGACTCTTCGTCGCAGTCGCTGAAAAGATGTGAAAAAAAAAAATTTTTTTTTAGTGTAACAACTGGGAATAAAGTACTTTCACTTTAGATTTCACATAACTAATGGCAAACGTAACCTCTCTTAACCTTCAGCTAGCTCCTACACTTGCGCGCGCACGCATACAGAGAGAGAAAGAGAGAGAGAGATATGACGTCAGTACGAGATGAGAGCGAGAGAGAGATATGACGTCAGTACGAGAACGAGAGAGATGACGTCAGTACGAGAGCGAGAGCGAGAGAGAGATGACGTCAGTACGAGAACGAGAGAGAGAGATGACGTCAATACGAGAGCGAGACAGAGAAATGACGTCAGTACGAGAACGAGAGCGAGAGAGAGAGATGACGTCAGTACGAGAACGAGAGCGAGAGAGAGATGACGTCAGTACGAGAACGAGAGAGAGATGACGTCAGTACGAGAACGAGAGAGAGAGATGACGTCAATACGAGAGCGAGAGAGAGATGACGTCAGTACGAGAGCGAGAGCGAGAGAGAGATGACGTCAGTACGAGAACGAGAGCGAGACAGAGAAATGACGTCAGTACGAGAACGAGAGCGAGAGAGAGAGATGACGTCAGTACGAGAACGAGAGCGAGAGAGAGATGACGTCAGTACGAGAACGAGAGAGAGAGAGAGAAATCTAACAAGTTTTCTTTATAGATGTTTCAATGAAAATATCACATTCAAAATTCAAAGGAAAGAAATCACAGAAGGCCACTAAACTTTTAAAAGCCGAATAGAGCATTTTCACCTCCTATATGGTAAACGAACGCGGGTCTCAGGACCAAATAAAAAAAACGGCTGTAAATATTAATCTTGCCGTTTCTGTAATTTTGTAAAATCGATTTTTAAATTGAACTTAGCTGGTTCTGCCCAATCAGTGATGGATTATTAGCGGCTGCAGCGAGAAGACGTGAGCTTTGCTCCATAAAGAGTGCAAACATTAACCAAGGGATTATTAGCAACACACGAGCCACTTGTCCATAAAATATTCCACCAATAATTAGAAAAAAAATACTTTCTCTGTTATGCCAAATTTTAAAAAAAAAAAAAAGAAGAGAGAAATAAAACCATTTACGTTAGTTGGTAACTTAACCGGTAGAACAAAACCAAGAGAAATTAAACATTTATTTTTTTACAATTTCATGTTTGAATTATGACTAACCTCACCGTATATTTGACATTTTTTAGTGTGATTTATTTAAATGTAACAAATAAGGATTTTATGTTAAAACGCGAATATTTTGTAACAAATAATTATTGGTGTTGAATTCAGACAATTTATATTTCAGAGCTATTATTGCTAGTATTTCACAGTTGTATAACGTTAAATATTATATGAAAAATGTATTTATTATGGCTTTTCGCCATGCGTAAGTCATATCTTTCAAGATATGAAATATGCTCGACACTTTTCACTCTAGATAAACTATTGGCGTATAATAACATGTTTAATGAATTTTTACTAATATTGACCGCTTTAATCAGGTAGTGTGAAACGTGAGAAAATAAAATCACAACATACCATTCGTATTATTATTAAATACGGAGACCTTCAAGGACAATATCAGCTCCATAAATTATATGTAATTTCTGTCGTCGTCCATTTGAACATTTAACAATTATATGAAATATCAGAAAACATCAGATTAACATCTGGTATCTTTTCTATGTTGGCCCATGAAGGGTCAGAACACATTATCACACGGGTGCAATGAGAGTTTGTGTGGTGACATGATCAAAATGTTTTGCCAAAGCTCAATCGATCTGCTTTTCAGATTTGTCGTGCATGCTGTGCAGAATGTCTCGCCTTTGGCACCTGGCAATCAAGGTGCTCTCAGACGTGTTCAGCCGGTTCGTTTACAAGTGACACTATCTACTTGCAGAAAATGTGTCTTGAATTTCGAACTGCTGGATCAAGCAGGGCCTGCTGAATTGATTTCCCTGGACCTTTTTCGTTACCCGTGTTCGTCTACTCAAGGTGAATCGACGAAACTGAGAGTTATCAGAACGATCATCGCTCAAAATGGCTAGGTCTGTATAACATCTTCTGACCTCAGCCATGGGGTTAACATCGGTTTACGTAAGCAGAAGCCACGCTTTCAAAAACCAGTTTATGCAAACAACGTCATTTCTGTACGTCGTAGCGTATTTACAGAACTGGCAATATATGCAGGTCTTGTACGTGGATTGGATCTCACCTGGAAAACAATTGCCCTTTCAGTTCGATATGTAACCACTGATCATCCTCTAGCGTATTTACAGAACTGGCAATATATGCAGGTCTTGTACGTGGATTGGATCTCACCTGGAAAACAATTGCCCTTTCAGTTCGATATGTAACCACTGATCATCCTCTAGCGTATTTACAGAACTGGCAATATATGCAGGTCTTGTACGTGGATTGGATCTCACCTGGAAAACAATTGCCCTTTCAGTTCGATATGTAACCACTGATCATCCTCTAGCGTATTTACAGAACTGGCAATATATGCAGGTCTTGTACGTGGATTGGATCTCACCTGGAAAACAATTGCCCTTTCAGTTCGATATGTAACCACTGATCATCCTCTAGCGTATTTACAGAACTGGCAATATATGCAGGTCTTGTACGTGGATTGGATCTCACCTGGAAAACAATTGCCCTTTAGTTCGATATGTCACCACTGATCATCCCCTGGTAGATGGTTAGCCGCATTTAAAAAAAAAAAAAACTTTTGCCTGACGAAAATTAACATTGATGTTGTGCACTGTTCCATTTGCTGGTCCAAGATTTCGGGCTATCTGTCTCCCAGTCTGACCACAGTCGATTACCTAATCACCCGACTTTGGGCAAATGATAATATATTGCCAGCGTTAATCCTACGAGGCATCTTTAATTTTCCACCAGCTGAAATGTTTTATGAGACATTCTGTTTACATCCTAAAAGGCTCTTGGCCATGTGGGTAACGTCAGCTGTTCCATTACATTCATGAGAATTAATCTGATTCGGGCAGGACCAGAAAGTTCGTTGATTCATGAATTGCTATTCCTGTCTAAAATGAAATTTTGCAAGATATTTCAATTTTTTTTGTTCTAAAAGCCCGTTTCATGAATTTCCAGTTAAGTGATGTATGTAAAAACTTTACAACATGGAGAATGTAGTTTAATTCTGATCTCCTATTCTTATGAGTTAAATTCTAACTTAAAAAAACAAACAACATGGAAAACGGTTAAATCATTAGCTTTGCGTGGAAAAATCTTTATTGTGCTTATACCATAGAAAGTCTTTCTTGAAAGATACGCTTACAGCATTAACATTTTTCTCACTTGTTCCGAATATGCTGGCATTTAACGAATGACCGACTGTAGACACAGATTGTGTAAAGTTCAAATCTTATATAGGTTACTGCTGTCGCCCATCAGAAATGTTATAGAAATAATATTTTTCATATATTTTTTTTAACCATTTCATTATTTTCGAGAGCAGCTGTTGAATATGTTTAACATTACTGTCTAATCGTTTATTTTTTTTTTTAAAATTGCATCTTCCTATCCAGAATCTACATCAGCCATCATTGATGGTTAGGTTTCCACTTCATTTCTTTGGCTTGTATGCCCAATTATTAAAGATGGAGTACATTTAGAATAGAATATAGGACGAAAATATCGACAGGAGACTGCACAGGAAGACGTCTTTCAGAGATTCCCTTTCTGTCCCCCAAGCAAGTTCCCTTGTCTTTCCAGACCCTATTATTCTTTGCCTTTATCATCTCCACCTCTGATATTTCTTTCACGTATTGCCTCCTCTTACATCATCATTACTCAATGCTCGTTTATCTGTTGTTGAATGTAAAATCGGTTTCTGAACGTCCATAGATAACAGAAAACACTTTATATGAGCAACATTTTTAGTAAGTTACCGTCAGTGTGATTTCATTTTTGACTATGTACCGAAATTTCGAAATGTACTTTATTTCCTAACTCACTGGAGGTACTCGAGAAAATGGGCAACACGGCTAAGAAATATATCACGATAAAAAGATCCAGACAACATTACAAGCATCTCCGAAACCCCACAACGCTTTTAGCCTTATTATTCATCACGGAATCCAATGTTTAGGTCAGCTGCTCCTTAGATTTCCGTTATCATCTGTCGTCATCAAAAAAAAGTACACTTAAATTAAGAAGAATTGAAATACCTTGGATTTTCCTTAGCAACTTGTACCAGGGAAGTTCAGAGGAAACATGGCTTAAATATCATTGCCACTATGCCGTCACGTCGGGGTCTGAACCTTCCCAGTATATACCATGTCTCGAATGCTTCTATTTACTAGATAAGAATAAATCATTTAAAAACGAGAAGAAGAATAACAAGAAAAACCACGTCTAAAAGCATTGTTTAGCTTCAGCCCTCTAACACAAACCGAGACATCTCGATCTGGGCGGGAAGATTAAAGGGACACAACGATTATCTACCGGGAAGTATATTAGCGCCCCCACCCCCCTTGCCAATTATACAGATTTATAAAAGGGAAGGAGATTTTTTTTTCTTCCAAAAATCCGCAGTGAACTTTCATATATATTTTGGAAACTACTGATCGCGTAGGTTCTGTACTGCATTCGGAAATTCCCGAGGAATGCCTGTGCATTAGGCTCCAAATCATTTTAAGTGGTACAGTAACTTTCCTTGGGTATCTTCTCTCCTAGCAGTTAAATCAGAGTGTTTCCTTCCCGACCTTTTGAGCTCTCCTAGAAGGAAAAGAAATATCCAAGTCGGTCGGTGGACAAACGGTTCGGATATTCGGCGTTTTCGGCGCAGCTTAATTTCTGTCTCCATCGAAGGTCGTGAGTTACTTTGCTGCTGATGCTACCTCGGTTCTTCGAGGTTGTTTTTTTTTTATTTTTTTAAATAAAGCCTGCCATTAATTAATTATATATCTGAGAATCCAATCACATCCTTTTGAGACATTGTAACGCTGTTATCATCGCAGGCAGGGTTGTAAATCCCCACGTTCGGGGTGCGTTCGAAGAAAACTACACGAGATTTGCATTAAAGAGACGAAATATTGCAGCCATGACTGTTTTCAAGGATCCTTTTTAAAAAACCAATAATAATAATAATAATAAATAAGGGAAAAGAGAAGTAAAGCAGACGCAGGGGTTTATTAACTTCTTAAATTGTGGTGGCCGGTATCGGCCAGGAAAACGAGTCATGCGGCTGCACGACGGAAATCGGACTAATGGCGGTATCTGGTTTGGCAAGTTTTCTTTACGACTGGCTGAAAATGTCATAGGCTTCTTAGGATATTTAAAATTTAAATTTTTATTTCGCGAGCGTTTCGAGTAATTCAAATTAGGAGTTAATGGACTTATGTAAAACCGAGCGAAATCGTCTAATGCCCGTCAAAAGTGATAAAGGCAAGATCTCGAGCGCGATCTTCTCTCTCTTCTCTCTACTCCTCGTTATCCTCCTCCTCTCCCCTCCCCATCATCATATTCTCTCTTCTCTCTCCTCCCCCCCCTCTCTCTCTCTCTCTACTCCTCGTTATCCTCCCCTCTCTTCCCCCCTCCCCATATCTCTCTCTCTCTCTCTCTACTCCTCGTTATCCTCCTCCTCTCCCCTCCCCATATCTCTCCTCTCCTCTCTCCCCCCCTCTCTCTCTCTCTCTCCCCCTCTCTCTCTCTCTCTCCCTCTGCCTCTCTCTCTCTGTGTTTTTTTTCTTGTTGTTGATGGTAATCATTGATTGCATGATGAACTTTTATTTACCGCAGAGATGATTAGGTAGAGATTTGTGCACATAACAAGAGCAAAAATAAAAAAAAAACAAAATTTTTTTATTCCCCAAATAGCTATTTAGCGATCACTAGATAATAATAATAATAATAATAATAATAATAATAATAATAATAATAATAATAATAATAATAATGGCTGCCTCCAAAAAATCATTAAACCATATGATACTTAAAAATGTAACAATGAACTCTTATTTGGAAATAAAGTAAAAAATACAACTTAAAAAAAATTAAATTCCACTGAAAGGATGTGGTTGCATTGAATTAGGTACAGAATATGGTATCGGTTGCTTTATCCCCACCGGATTACCGCACTACGATCCGATGCCAATTCTTTTTTCTTAAATGGCATCATGGTAAAAATGACAATGGCTGAAAGTGGTATATATTTTTTTGGCTTGGTTAATAATTTAAGATAGTTATACTCGTACGTGTATTATTTCACACAGACTCACATTATTTTTCGTGCTATACACTGATCGGGGCTCGCACAGAGCAGAAACATCGGTATGAACGAGACGGCTGTAGGGGGAAACACCTGCTCGGAGCTAACATTTGAGATGTTGGTCGTTTTATTTAACTTTTTATTATTCCATCTATTTAATTTTAGATTTACATATCCATTGGCCTTTAAAAAGGGATAACAACAAGGACAGAGACGAAAACACTTACAAAACGGTGGGGGGGACTAATAAGAGAGAGAGAGAGAGAGAGAGAGAGAGAGAGAGCGAGAGAGAGAGAGAGAGAGAGAGATGACGTCAGTGCGAGAACGAGAACGAGAGAGAGAGAGAGATGACGTCAGTACGAGAACGAGCGAGAGAGAGAGAGAGAGAGATGACGTCAGTACGAGAACGAGAGCGAGAGAGAGAGAGAGAGATGACGTCACTACGAGAACGAGAACGAGAGCGAGAGAGAGAGAGAGTTACTGACTTGTCAATGCAATATGTTGTCTTCACCCACGCAGTGACGAGAGAAGGTTTTCATCCCTTCCTCTCGGGTGTCTTCTCCTTTCAGTCACCGTCTCTGTTAGAATCTTCCAGGAGAACCGTTCGGTAAATAATTAGAATAAATCAAAAACGTTACGCCGAATGTAGTAGAAATCCCGCCAGTAAGACTTTGTAAGGATCGAAAATAGTACAACCGTTGCTAAAGAAAGCACTAAAAGGGGGGGGGCGTGTGTGTGTGTGTGTGTGGTGTGTGTGTGTGTGTGTGTGTGTGTGTGTGTGTGTGTGTTGTGTGTGCAGTTTCAAAAGGGGCTTATTTTTTCTGTTATAAATCGCGATCTATAAAAGATGTCGCATAAGCGAGTAGACGGCTAATCTAAAGCCGTTCTTAAATCTGCGCGTTATACACAGGCCCAGAATGATGTGTATACTGCGCACGTTTTCCGGCTGGAAGTAACTGGTTTACATAAAATTGCTGCTATAACGATCACCTTTTTCTTTTTCTTTTTTTTTAAAAAAAAAATTTATTTATTTAACGAGACAGAATCCACTCCCGACCCCTTCAGCGTGGACGGGCCGTTATCGTAAGGCCAGAAGTTTGTTCCGTTAGGCGGGATCGTTGTCCGACCTGGGTCCGTACGTTGGCAGAGCGCGTCAACACGACACTCCACCGCGGAGGAGACATCGCATCGATCAAAGGCCAAACAGATTTTCAACGTGATTGTGTTTCTTGGCACTGGCCTGGAACCAGATATTTCCGAGAAGGCCGCTTGTGTTCCGGCGAAGGCAAACAGGGAAAGTAGTCGCAAGAAGGTGTTTAATATATATGCACGTGTTTTCAGGCACCCTTTTTCCCCGGGCCCTGCCGGGCATTCGGTTAATAGTTGTTTTATGGATCTCGGTCCCCTTCCAGGCAACCCATGCGCTTAGGGGCCAAAAAGATTTGTTTATAATCTTTACGGAAACATGAAAGTCAACAAGTTTAGACAAGAAACAAATATTACCAACGGACCGTGCTTAAATTGTACAGAGTTTAAAACCACAGTTCATAGAAGAGGGGGACAAATAGAAAGGAAATTGACTTTTTCTATTCTCTCTCTCTCTCTCTCTCTCTCTCTCTCTCTCTCTCTCTCTCTCTCTCTCTCTCAATCTTTCCATCTTTCCATCTCTCTCTTCTCTCTCTCTCTCTCCATCTCTCTCTCTCTCTCCTCTCTCTCTCTCTCTCTCTCTCTCGCTCTCTCTCTCTCTCTCTCTCTCTCTCTCCTTTAAAACAGTTGCAACATTTCCATCTGAAACATCTGTTCTGGAAACCAGTCATATCACCATATCACTAGAAACATATGGGGAAATATCACCCAGGAGAGTTAAAATATCAGCGGACCATAAACTTCATTTTTAATCCCCGACATAAGCGGGGGCCGAAATGCCATCTTTATGTGCATCTACACGCTGATAAATACGGAAGAAAGTAAATGTACTGCTCAGGGCGAGAAGTCGTAGCTGTTGTTCGGAATTTCCCATTAGACTAACTACCTTTCTTGCCACCAACAGGGCTCAGGGCAAAGCAGTAGCCCGTTGGGAGGCGCACCACCGTGTCTTGCCTCGCTTGTTTAGCCGATCAGTCTTGTTGCTGCTCTCACGGTGATGGAGAAAATGACCGAACCTGAAGGAAATAGCGTGTAAATGCTTTTTTTTCTTCTTCTCCAAAGGTGTCTTCTTCTCGTCAAGCGTTGAGCAGCAGCTGCTGTTATATTTGGAAGCCGACATTTAGCAAACTCTCTTTCACGTGGCATCAAAAAAAAAACAAAGACATCTTGCAGGATTCACTCCACTTATTTCGAAAGGTAACTTTTCTATTTTAACTCCGGTAAAACAAAAACGGAAAGTTTATTATTTCTTAACCCGACGCCTGCTATTTACAAATTAAAGGAAATATGTCAGTGCCAACGGAGGCGATAGATCGCGTATATGCTTCTTTTTTTAAAAATATCCAGCATCTGAGCTTTAAAGTTAACCTCGTTTCCTTGTTGAAGCAGGAGATTATTCGAAATTCCTCGCTCCACCCCACTAGGGTATCTTATCTAATTACCGTGTACAAACGCACTGCCAAATGCAGTCGACTGACAGGAAAGCCGTCTTTCTGGTTATCGATCTCAGAAAAAAAAACTTCCCGATTTTCTATTTTATACCAAGCTCGCCCTTTCAAACGATGGGACTCAATGCGTAAAGTCTCCGGGATGTTAATGATTTCTCTTTATTACCGGTGGAAGCGAGTGGTAATGTAGGTAAGAAAGAGAGTCGTTATTCCGCGAAGGCATCTTAACTTAGAACTGGGTTTAGGAGACTTTTGCCCGTCATTATAAGAGAATAAATACTCTGATCTTCAAATACTGCAGTAAAGGACCAAAAGACGATCTTTACGTGACACTTGTATGAAGTTAAATATCAGAGATGGTGGTAGTAGATGACACGTAGAGGTGGAGCTTTAAAAATTAATTTAAACCCCACAAAAAAAAAGCTCTAAATTTACCAGAAAACCACGTGAGGACGCGGTAACATTCAGATGAGGGAAGAAGAAACGTAACGTGGTAATATCGTGCGTTGGGGTTAGTTTTTTTGGGGTGAGAGCTAAAATAATCTTACATCTTAACAAAAAAAATCGGGGTTGGGAACGGGTTAAAACTTCAGAACCTCGCCCACCGTTTTTGAGATGTTCCGGCTGGTAAAAAGAACACAAGAAAATATCCGACTGGCGCAAAACGAAATGGAATATTTCGGAAATTAATCACAGAGCGCCGAGCTTCCAATGGGGGTGTGTGGGATTACAAGACGCGATGATGAATGGGAGCGGGTCGCATCCTTGGTTAAAGGTGGGAAATGTTACAGTCGAGACTTTGAGCGCGAGCCGTCGTCAAGGGTTAAGGTGTTTGGGGCGGTGCTTTTGTATTTTGGGAATAAAAAAACAAAATCGACGTTTCAGGACCTTAATTGCGTGTAATCCTTGGAATTACGCGATGAAAGGGAGCGTTTAAAGAACTGGGAACTAGAAACGAGAGCTTTTATTCGCATCCGAAGGGAAGAACTTACAAAAAGTGTACATCTAAATGAGAAGGGAAAAAAAAAAGAAATGAAATTAATTTACTTTGCCTAGATGTGAATGGCATTGAGCGTGTTATTGATTTACAGGTTCTGCCCAGCCAGAATAAATGATGTTTTATTATCTCAGCATAAATTAAGGCGATATAGATGTTTATACGGTTGTAAGTTATTGTATATAAACGAGATTGCTGTCGTCTAACCTAAACCTTAATTTCAGTATGATATGTATCAGCTTTTTTTTTTATATAGAAAGATAGAAGATCACTGTACAGCGCCCTCTTTAGGCCCGACTGTCTGGCATCTCCACGTCGTTGCATTACCCCCATCTTGACCGTTGGTCCAGCAGCACCTTGTGCAGTTAGTTTATAGAAGGCGGCTGTAGCGAGACTCGGACTGCTCGTTTCGAGAGATGCCAGCGATGCTGGGCAGAGTGGAGATCAGGAAGCTGTCAGGGAAGAGACAGTAAGTCACCCCATGTCCTGGCGTAATGCGGGACTGATGGATTGTGGCGATGATGCGCCAGAACACCCCTGCCTTCATCCGAACGCGGAACCAACATCGCATAATGGACTTGGTCAGTGGCAATGCCTACGGATTCACGAGACGTTGTCATCCGGTCCTGTGGTGCGATAACGGAACCAGTTGAGCACGCCTGAAAACCGTAACCTTCCTGTCCTGCCGCCGACACCAACAATGAGCAACTTCCGGAACACCGTTTGATTAGAAGAAGGCGTTTTGTTCGGTGTCAGCTGTTTCTGTAATCCGAGCCATTTCAGCTGGAGACCCGTTTCCACATAACCGTCTGCGGGTTCGATCTGCTACGATCTGTTTTCCTTTTCTGTAGGTGGTTTTCTCCAAACGCCCCTCCCCCAACACCCAGAATACCCGGAAGAACACCAACCATCACATCCTTGTAAAGTCTCCGACGACTATTGTTCAGTAGTCGCATATATCTTCCACACGGCTTGTAAACACAGGTCCAGTGATATAATCGCATAACCATCTTAATTTTACATTGTAGACTGAGAGATCTGTATTTTTTTTATACCACCAGGTTAATATCCCCCATTCTAAATTATTACTATTATTTTGGCTGTTCATTAATATTTCTAGCACTTTACTTAATAGTATTTCTTCATTCCTCCCTAAAGATTTGTCTCCCCTTTATAATTCAGTTGTAGTTATTACTTGACAATTTACAAGTCCTAATTACGTTCCAGGTATTATAGAAAACCTTACTAAGGAAGATTATAGTAACGGTACCGTAAAAAAAAACTCAGAATTTCGTTTTGCTTTGTAGCAACAATCCGTCGAATACCTTGGTGGGGGGAGGAAAGAGAGTCTGTCTGTTTATTTACTTGCTAAAATATTGGTCTTTAAACGTGTAGTTTCTTACTTCAGATCAGAATGCTTTCGTCGTTTTATTACTAATTTCACCTATAAAATGTTTTGTTTTCCTCCCTCTCGCTCTTCGGTTGACAGTTGAATAATAAAGAAGTTGTGTTGTAAAAGTCTGAAATAACTAATACTTTTTTAATATCAGAACCAGGTTTTAACAAATCTGACAGCGCCTAAAGTTGTATACAAGCAGCCTGAATGACACACATCTAAAAAACTAAAAGGAAGATATGAATTACCTTTTTCAAGTTTACTTTTCTTTTCGGATTCAAATCAGCCGTGGGTTTTGCTCTAATTCCATCCTTACCGTTTCGAAGGTCCCTTTCCTCAGGAATTCCTTTAAAAATTGTATATTTATAAACCTTAGGTTCCAGCTGCTATCTTTCTTTACCGTTCACGTTTTCATTTCTCTTTTAAATAATTCTTGTTTTTTTTTTTTTTCGTTGCTATGAGAAATTAATCAACAGGTAACCGTCGTAGCAGACTCAACGACAAGAAGTCGATGCGGAGTAACTGAGGCACGCAGTGTGTTACTCTTGAAGCGAAAATCGCTTCCGGTAAACAGCATCGCCGAAAGCAAAGAATTCAAGCGGCGGTTCTCACTTCGTTCTGCGACAGTGTGATCGGTAAAGATGAATGGCAATAATTAGTGCTATGCTTCGAACACAGCAAGATACTGAAAATTGTTTAATTGTTTCATCTTCTTACATTCGTAGATTGCCTACGTACCATGTTCAGCAATAAGGGTCTGTCCTGAAGGTCTAGCAGAAGATGGTCTATTGTTCTTTCTTTTATCTTTACTCGCTTTAATTATTGGAGGCAGCAGATCAAGAAGTCACTCACTTTGATATTAATATCGATCGAAGATTAAAGCAAATATCTTCAGTTAGAACTTCGAAAATAGACCAAATTATAACTTGCTTTATCAGATGCATTGCCCCGAAGCGAATAGAAAGTTATCTCCCCTTGTGCTTATTTTCAAAAATGAATCCATTAAAAATACCATACGAGAAAGTTTGATAACTCAGAAAAGAGACTACGAATAACAGAGAAAGTGACGCTTTTTGAAACTTGTCTCGCAGACCTTGGCTTGCGTAAATATGTCCACAGATCCATGCTATAATAATATGAGCATATCCGATCATTGCCGCAGCCATGAAAATGGCTGGCAGACCTCATTGTTTCCAGAATGCGTGACGCCAAGAAGCGAGTGGTAGCTAAAATGTTTCCCTGTTTGCCCGAGGTCAGGCCAATTTATACGCTGCCGATCTTTCGCTCTCCATAGGAGTCATGCAGTCAATAATTTGTCTGTTCAGGGACGCCATTAGTACTGCACAGAATTGGCTACGCCACGCTAAATTTTCAGTGATTACCAAAAGTTCCTCATGACGTTACAGCATCAACATCACTTGGTACTCGCACTGCGCAACATCTGCATAAACTTGGATATACGAGACCGACTGCTCG
This sequence comes from Nautilus pompilius, assembly GCA_018389105.1. NCBI lineage: Eukaryota > Metazoa > Mollusca > Cephalopoda > Nautilida > Nautilidae > Nautilus > Nautilus pompilius. The sequence continues at coordinate 107,076 of JACATO010001613.1, forward strand.
ACAGATGATGACCATTGTGAATCAAAGCCGTCATCATGTCTGATTCAGCGTGCACACCAAAGAAAGTTTGGCAAAGCGTTTTTTTTTTTAAGTTAGTTAGTAGAACCAACGTCGGATTTGGAGAAAAGATGCAGGCGGGGATTTTTATCGGTGTAAAATATACATACTGTATTCACTTCTGGGCATCTAAATATCTCCAAATTCTAAATCCTGCATATTAATCGTTTAGAATAATTCTCTGCTTGTATATTTTTAGGAGATGCTATATAATAATCATCATATCTTGCAAGATGGTAGAGCAATATGCTATCAATCAAGAATCCTTACATTGTGACCTAGAAGGCATGGATTAAACTGTATTTGCTTTTCTGGCTCTCATAGATATCCGAAATATACCCGGTTGTGCACATATGTCAGCGTTTGATATACAAATAGAAGCTAAACAATCACAATTAACCTTATAGCAGCAGTTGAAGGAATAATTATTAATTTTCAAGAAAATCCAGATTATGCTACCATCGATAATTTAATAGATTTCATGTCTAGATGAGTACAGGCTCTATACAACGTAAGAGGTGCTACTGCATAATCACGAAAGTAGCTTTTCAAACAGGTACTATAAATATATTACAAATAAATGTCTGTTTACGAAACCAACGTTGTTTAAATTGTTACAGCAAGAGTTTTCATGTCTTCCCAGAACCTAATTTTTCGGATTGGACATCTGTTTTTGACACTCGTATACACGAAAAGGCAATGATTCGAATTTGTTTTCTTAATATTAGTTACAGAATTTCAACAGAAATGGTTACAGCTTCACTTATTTTCGGCTCAACTCTTGTCATTTTAGACAACGAATTATTATTTTAATTGAAAGGAATACGATTTTTTAAAAAAATATTTTCGATATATTGAAACTTTAAAATTTTTCCTTATTTTCTATACCTTAAATCTCACTCGGATTTTCTGATGTGAAACTCTGCCCTAATGTTCCCTGTAAATAATTGTACAATCAAGGTGTATTGTTAAAAAAATTAAAAAATTAATTCGTTTTTCATTCTGCTTTTGTTCTCTCTCTCTCTCTCTCTGTACTGACGTCAAACGTCTCTCTTTACTGACCTCCTCTCTCTGTACTGACGTCATCTCTCTCTCTCTCTCTGTACTGACGTCATCTCTCTCTCTCTCTGTACTGACGTCATCTCTCTCTCTCTCTTTCTCTCTCCATCTCTCTCTCTCTCTCTCTCTCTCTCTGTCTCTGTCTCTCTCTCTCCCTCCCTCCCTCTCTCTGCCTCTCTCTCTCCTCCACAGAGGGGGAGGTAATTTTTTAACATCTCCTGTGTATGGGCGGCATTTGTCATAGGTAGGGGTGCATTTGTAATATTTCTTTATTTATATTTGTAATGTTGTGCTGAAACAAGGATTAATGATATACCATATATAACTGATAGCTTCGGTTACTTGTCCCCTGATGCACAGACTGAAAAGTCAATAAAGGCAAAAAAAAAAATCAAACAATTTCGATTTTTTCGGAACCAAAAAATATAATAATTAGATTTATTGATCTCCAAAACTTTATACAACTAAATATGCAAAAAATTTCCCCTCACGTTTAGCATGTTTGCGGTTTTTTTCCAAAAGACTGACAGTGCTGTAAATAACTGATAGTCAGCGATGTTCTTGTTTTCTCTTCGTTTTTCGCGCTATCATTTGTGTAGAGCAATAGGTGAAGAGCTCTGGGTTTCCAGGATGGATCGGTAGACTATTGCTGCAGTAGGTGGTGGTGGCGGGTAGCTGTGCACGAGGCGATAGCCAGTTTTTAGAAATAGCGGGTAGTGAAGGAATAAAAGCAACAACGCGAAAGCTGCAGCTGATGGTCGCAGTATTGTCACCTGGTGTAAACAATGTTGATTATAAATTTACAAAGGAACAGTTAAAACCGTCGATAATACATATAATCTCACTTGTATGCCTCTATCATTTAGAGTAGGGTTTTCAGTTTGGTAAATACATAATTAGCTTCGAAATGAATTCATTCTCATGGCTTTAGCTGCGAATGAAATGTCTGTGACGGCTTCTCCGAGCAGTTATGGCATTCATATGGGGTTTACACACCTATAATTTGTTAACTGTCATCGCTAATTTCGAAGCTAATATGCCTTATTCAACTTTACAATTAATTCTGCCCCCAAAATAAGCTGAACTTTATGCATAGTCTTCCGTGGACTTTAGTAGATAAGGGAACATAAAGCTGCAACTCTCAGAGCAACCATATTACTAGACAAACTGTTCTTAGGCAGGGTTCTTAAAGAACGAAAACTCTACATCGTATTCAGATGGCATTTAAACAGCATGACACTCTTTTGCTTCCTGAAACTTGACTAAATAACAATTTATCAGCGTGTATACTTTCTCTGGTGTGGTTCAATATATATATATATATATATATATATATATATATATATATCTTCTTAAAGTTCTGCACTGCACTGATACCAAAGGTGGATAGCAATACTATAGCTCAAAGGTCATGTATAATAGAATTTACTCTGTGCGAGCTATCTTTAAAATGTTGTCTGCTATGTTATAAATCTTCCATGATCCCTTCCCAGTCCCGCTTGCCAATATCAACAGCTGAGAAGGACACAGCCCTCTTCTCCTATGTGAAACACTGGTACTGATTAAATTCCGTTGCACAAGATCGAACGCATCCAGTGCGATTGATTTGATTTTTTGTCTCACGTCATATACTTGGGCTAGCTTAGTAAATAAATTCAGATAACGCATTGATTCGATAATGTGAGTACAGTAGACGAATGGGAGTTTGCTTTCGTTTTCTTACAACATTTGGAAATTTGGCATAGTGTGTTATATTGAAGATAGAAGTTATTTTTAGTCTGGAAATACTAGAAACTGCTGGCTTGTTGACCACAAACACTAGGGAATTCTATCGTGAAAATGGTAGTGGATCGAGGATGGTAAAAGGCGATTGCTGATGTTAAAGAAATTGAAGAATTCCACTACAGAATGTTGGAGAAACACTGATACAGGGGCACACCTATCGGGAAGCCCACGTGACTTTAAGTCAGTTTCGATAAGATCAAAAAAAACCGGGAAGAAGCGTGTAGAGTTGACAAAGTGCGGAGGTTTCGGTTGAAGAACTTAGCATCCAGCAACGACGTCCAAGCTGAAGAATTCTCGCGATTGACCGCGCACCGCGAAAATTGGCGTCAGGATGGGAGAATTTTTGGCTTCAGCTCGCTGTTGTACAAAGTAAACAAATTCGGGTGTCAAAGAAGAAACCACAGACTAATCATCTGCCTCTCGACAACGTACAAGTCGTTGCCATCCAGTAGTCGCCAACAGTTAATAATACCCTCATCCGATCGACAGTATGTTACCTATCCAAGAAAGGGGCGCGCAAGTCAGCTGTTGCAAACAAACTAGCAACAAAAATAGTCCCGAAAGGAATAAAAGGATATTTGAGTGTGGCATGCTGTACGAGCTTAGCTTTACAAATGTGCTAGGTAAAAACAGAGAACAAGAATGACGTTCTGATAGGTAGCGATAGCAACTCTCGGAGTTTGAGTTAAGAGAGGATCTTTTAAGATGACTCAATCTTATCTATGGATCTAGGCGTGTTGGTTGCACCTCTAGAAGCCGAGCTGAGAGACAATAATCTCGGATAAGAACTGGAGAATCAAAAAATATATTGAAAATATAATAATCTACCCATTTACAGGATCGAGTGAAGAAGATAACCACCAGCTTGTAGAATCTCATGATCGTCGAAACATTCAGCGACGACATGAGAATGGAATTCAGACGAAAAAAATGCTCCAAAACAACATTTATAGGCAGTGAGCTCCATCAAACTCTATAAGAACTATAGTTTCTTTAAAAAAAAGAAAAAAGATAAGGAAGATGAGGCTTACAGGTATCCAGTTACAATCATAAATTCTGTGGCATTACTAGTGATTACGCGTAGCTTTAGAGTAATCGATTGGAAAATAATCAAATTTGTTGTAATAGTTTTAATAACAATGAAATTATACGGCAGGCACTATTTAAAAAGATCCGGCGTAAAAGAGAGAGACTTACGTCGAAAGAATAGCGGTAGAGGTTTGATAGAAAGTCAGGTGCAAAATAAGCCTGATAAAATTGTAAGGAATCACGAAGACGAAGACTGCCATCTCATCGGTATTGCCATTCCTAGTGATCATGTTGTTCAGAACAACGAGCTGGAAACAGTCAAAAATGCATAACCCCTGCAAATAGAGCAAAGTAGAATAAGACGATTAAAGGCAAGGGCGGTGCCAGGTGTAATCGTAATGACATTCGGTAAGTAAGGCCACGAAGGAATACGGAAAATTACTGGTTTTCGAGGTGTTCCGGAAGCTGCAGCACTAAAAATTATATAAATCAGGAAAATAGAGAGAGAACTACCGCGGTGCCACTTACATTATTTACTAGCTATCGACAGTTTCAGAAAGCTGTAATCCAAGACACGATCTAATAACACCAGAAGTCCATTAAAACGCACTTCTTTAAACCAAATCGAGGTAACCGTAACTTCAGTAGAATTTTTGCAAGAAAGGCTGAGATTTTGGAAGCATCTCGAGAAAACAAGTTTTAGAGTTTAAAATTATTCATAATAAAATTATAATTTTTTTAAAAAAAAAGCATATTTTAAATAGTAGAGTATTTTTTAAAGTTGTGCTTAAATGGCGGTACTCTAAAATTGTTGAATATAATTTTCTTTTATGTTTCATTAGTTGTAGCGCAGCACTGTTTTAAAGAATTTACAAGACTTTAGACGTCAGCAGTAATACACACACAGAGGGGGGAAAAGTCATGCGCTATTATAAATGAGGGATAAAAGTGTGTAGTTTGCTGCAAGAGAATTCGGTCGGCGGAATGATTGCTATATCTTGGGTTTTTGATGACACCAATCGTATTCGAAATGCTGACCTGAATCGTGGCCGGTAGATCATTAATAATTGACAATCAGAAATGCATACAGATGTCTGTTAAAAGATTACGGCCAGTGGGCTTTACTTTAGTATTTATTAGCGAAAATCTGTTCATGTAGACTTCTGTATTTTCGTAAAGCTTTCGTGTTCATTCAGTATGAATATCCATTTTATTACCAAGATATAATTTATAGTATGCGTCGTTATCTGATTGAAATACACATGACAAAAGACATCGCTAACTTTCTACTAAATACCATGTGAAATCTACCTGTTTCATTAGGTTCTATCAAATATCGTGCAAAGACGAGCTTTACGCCACTCTACTGGATTACAGAATAGGGGACAAAGATATGGCTTTTCGATTGATCGGGGGAACCGAATAACTTTCGATAACTTCAATGTCTAGGCCTTTTTACTTTTAGCGATAATCGATAGCCAGAAAGGACGATCGGCCCGGACACGGTGTTCCGAAGCTGCCTGACCAAACGCACCCAGACAAAAAAAATGTCTGCTTTCAGAGCTGACCAGAAAGCAGAGAATAAACCAGTGAACGCTATTGGCCGATGTTCGCTGCTGCAACCTTTGCAGAAACACACATTTCTAAGCAGTCGATGACATCGGGGGAAAATGAACGCTAATGCGGGTATCTATCGGCAGTAGAGCACGGAACCCTGACTTCTCAGAGCCGTTCGCTTTAATCCCGAAAAAAAAGCGATCAAAGTGAGACGACAGTGTTTTCACCGCATTAGTCGTAATGGCTGCTCGTCCCCGGAAATTGACGTACGCATACATTAAGGGGGCGGGGCTTAGACGTGTTTACCAAGTAGAAATATGGCTTACGACGGAGCGATATGGAAAATACCCGATCGGCTACCGTCAAGCAGACCGCTTTTCTAAGCTGGTGAAAAATCACAGCTTTAGCGTGAATAAGGCATACAATATATATATATATAATAACATCGGCCATAAGCGTTAATCGTAAAGAACATCAGACACGTGTTTTTTTCCTAATTGAATGAACGTAAAATATATGAAAATGCCGTTTTCCATTACACGTGATAGGAAAACAGCAACTAGTTTCTGCAATCCAGCCGGTCACGAGTAGTGAGGGTGATTGATCTTTAAGAGAGGATGCCTGTCTCAGATAATACCACTTGCAGTAACATTCAGTAATATCGACGGGCGGTTTTCACGTAAGGTACTGCAAGAGGCTGGCCCTTCTTGTTTCTTTTCGCGACCAGTCTCCGCCGCAAGGCGCGCTTGGGATAGGAGTGGCATCCTTGGAACACGGTGCGTTACCTTCAGCTAAGTTACCCTCACGGAAAGCAGAGCCCTGGACGCAGTTACGGAACATTCACCGACGACAGATCGCCCCCGACGCTGAAATATACACATAAGCCGTCTCGCACGTTGCCGTAGTATATGTTCCCGGTTGAGACGTATTAATTTGATTCTCCGCCGGCTCCTTGCTGTTCCCACGCCCCCCCTCCAAGCCCCTACCTTTCCTCACCCGCTTTATTCTCCACGCTAATACGATCTTCTGGGCCCTCCTCGAGATCTTCACTCGGTTGGTCTTTCAGAACTAGTTTCTGGTCGGGAAGGTTTTGTAGGAACCACGGTGGCGCGATGTTTCCTTCAAAGTTCTACCCTTAGAGGAAAGTCCATATTCTGAAGCTGTGTGTGTGGGGGGGGGGAGTTGGAATGGCCATATGTGCTCACCGTGGTGCTGGTGGGGGGGGGGGTAGAGTTGGAATGGCCATATGTGCTCACCGTGGTGCTGTAGCACTTGGAATAACCAGAGGTTAACTCTTACTCTCACGGCTGCGGCAGTCCTAGACTTCGTTTGTCAAGTTTCATTATCCATGCTTCTGAAGTGACGTCGGTTCATCTACCATTACGAATCTTTACGAAACGTTGCATGTCGCAAGTAAGTCTGTCTACTTCACACTTGTCACTGCAAGGGTAAAAGACTATCTCTTTCGTATACGATGGAGGCAAATAGTTTCAGTGTCTAATACGTTGCCTCTACAAATATATCTACAGGTTGACCGTAAAAGCGTTAATACATTTTCAGTTTAACGCTGGAAGCGTATATTTCGGGGATTACTATCTCATCGTTGGTACTCGCTTCTCATAACTATACGGGCGTACCCTTCCCCCCAAAAGGTTTAGGGACAACTTTCATATCTCTTTCCTTTTGGGTTCTTGGTTTTAAGGTATGCGTAATTAATGCGACAGGCAAAAATGCTATATTTAGCAAAATGGTTTCTAAACGTTTTGCATTTAAAAGAAACGAATTCCCCGTATATATATAAAAAAAAAAAGTTTAGGAAAATTCTTCGGATGCTCTTCTGGTGTTGTATCCTGATAAGGTTGTGAAAACATCGATGATGGCACGTCTATAGCGATGACGATTTCCACGTCTGAGAGCCAGTGCTCAGCTGAACAAACCTCGGTTAACTATTGACCCCCCCTCTTCTTTTTTGTCTAAATAAGTTCTCCGGTCATTATGAACGTCCCAAGGGTCCGACATCGCTCTGCGAGAAGGGAACGGTAAATCAGCAACCACCGTAGAGAGGCGCAAGAAGCATCGGTCACGCCGTGTCTGAAAACGTGCTCAGTAAAAAAGAAGAACTTGTAGTACCTCGGGTAGCGGTGCGGACCACCCACCACAGGTGTATAAGTCCCACCTGTAAGATGGAACAAAGAGGCGGATAGATAAACGCGGTTTTCGGTATAGATTATACACCAGCATATTTGTTCGTTTTTCTTCCAAAAGAAGAAGTGCTGCAAGCTTGTACGTTTGATTAGAAACCGCACGAAGTCGAGCTTCCGTACAGCTAAACCGGTCGACGGATTGACACGTGATGTACAGTAAAGCCATTCCTGGAGACGGGAAGTCTTTAGAACCAATATAGGCACCGATATAAAAAAAAAGGGGGGGGAACCGACTGGGTTCCTCTTGAAATTTTCAATTTGATTAACGCGCAACAGTCCAAGCGTCATTAATTCTCTAAACCCGAGATGGGTTTGCTCGGCTCAGACGTTTCAAATAAATATCTTCAGTTGACCAGTTTATTAATTTATCTTAATCGAGTCAATGGAGTTTGCAAATAAAGAACCGACTATTAATTGCGAATGATCAAGTTAAAAAAAATAATATATATATATATATTATTTTTCAACCATAGAAAAAAAAAGGAATTAGACCCCGATATACCATTCTGATTTTTAATAATTCGTCTCCCCTCAATTCTGTGTTATGGAGCGCAAAGAATTTACGATTTATCTAAATTTTGAAAAATATTTTTTAAAATGTACTTGCTATGCTGCCACGTTCATAAAAAGCCTTTACAAAGTGGATAGCGCTTTAGCTCAGAGCTCAGTTCACTGGGCGGCCGCGTTCACCAGCGCTATTCCCAGGAAGGGGGGACAACCACTACGGCCTTCATCGAGTCATTAGTGCGCAGGCGCAGTGACGTCGCCACACATATCGAAGAAGCGTTTCCTAGTTGTGTTTTTTTTTTTGTCTCTCCTCCGGTCTTACCTTGAGAAAATAGCTGGCGTTTAAACAATTTAGCGCTTGTTGCTCGTCAGGGACCCAACCGGCCCCTACCGAAAAGCGAAAACGTCAGAATGCATCACCTTTCTCATATTTCGGAATCTTTAAAAATGGCCGCCCCCTTCTGTTACTTTGTGATCTGAGCCGCAACTACAGCAGCCAGACGTCTATCGCTTGACGGGGAGACGACTTCGGATTTCCGTTCAGTGGCAGGAATTGATTCTCGCTTGCGGGATAAACAGAAAAGACAAGAAGAAGAATTTTCTTTTTTTTTTACACTTTCGTCGGTTCCCACCCCGTCCGTCTTTAGGTGACCGCCGCGCCAAGAGTTCGTCGTCGCTCGTCGGCTGGATTCGGATCCTCGCAATTGACCACTGCACAGTGAACTGTTGGCTGTCACCCCGCGAAACAATCAATCTCATCACAAAAGCATAAAACCAAGAATATTCCGCAGACCGCTGCGCGAAACCACCTGGTACAAGCCGCAGGCGTGAAGTCTTTGAGAGTGGATTCTGAGATGCTAGAAATCCTTCACCACAGATCTAAAGAATTTTTCCCCCCCGAATTTGCATACACGGAGGTGCCAAAATTTAAATATCCGAGGTTAATTGAAAACGAATCCTTTGTTCGTAGATGTTGAAGACGTCTGGATTAAATAGTTAGTGATGACTGACGTGTAGACAGGGGGAGAAACTGCAGCTATGAAGAAGTAGCCTAAACTATCTGCATGATTTAATATTTGAAAATTCCGGAACCAAAATATATAATCAATGGATTTATGAACGGTAATTTGGAAAAAAAAAAATCTATATACATTTGGACAGGCATCTCCTTTCCTTTGAGAGCTTGTGTGTGTGTGTGTGTATAAATATATGTCTTTTACACGTAGTAAGTAATTAAAGTAAACTAAACGCGAATAGCGGATGGGATTATAATAGTGTTAATAGGACCTTCGTGTTAAAGAATCTGCTGCCCGGTCGTTCATCAGGCGTCAAAAAGTTTGATTCAGAAGATCACTCGCAGTACTATTTTCTCTTCAGTTTCACTAACGACATACGTGAGATTTGAACAATTTCACTTTCTTTTTGAGATTTCCAAAATGAAGAATCATGGCCTGTTAACGACACTTTTCAACTCTTAGATGTATTAGATTGTTATAGAGAGCGAAGAGTTGAGCGTGTACGTACCGGGTCAGGATATTAGTCCGTCTGGATGCCTATCAGCTTGTTGTTATTCCCGGTGTTTGTGCATACTTGACCACCAAAAGCAATAATAATAATATAATAATAATAATAATAATAATAATAATAATAATAAATAATAATAATAATAATAATAATAATAATAATAATAATATAATAATAATAATAATAATAATAATAATGATAATGATAACAACAACAACAAAGAATTTAAAGATAAATTAAAAACGAGCAACGTTAATACATTGAATTAACTATTGTCAAAGTTACACGATCCTCAATTTGTCAGAAGATAATTTCCACACAGCATTTTCTAGAATAATTTGCATAATTGACGCGAAATGCGCCTCCTGGGATTTCATGATTAAAAAAAACAACAAAGATTATACATGGCTAATAAAATATTTTTGCCCGATTGTTTAAAAAACAAAAAAACAACAACAACAGGAAACAAAAACCATAAAACCCTACACATTGTAGTTATTTTCCAAATTTGACATTATATTCATTAGTTACAAGTTGCAGGTTGGTTCTAGCGTTCCGCTTTGTGTACCGTGTGATATTTAAAAGAACCCGGTACGGACAGCAGGGAGAGTTCTCAGGATTTATTTAAAAATCTGCGTGGAGACCAACCGCCAGGAATAGGGATATATGAGAAACAGACTTGTAAGACGGTGCTGTAGAGCTAAAGGACAGACTTTGCGGTTCGTTGTAGGGTTAATAATAAAGGTTACTGAAGTAAGTTGCGTGTTAGTGTTTTATGTACATCATTCAGGAGGATGCTCAGCGTTCTTTTGATATGCCACTATTGGCACACCATAAAGAATACTTAAAAATCAGGCAGGTTTTGTTACTAATAACAAAGGCAGTGCCGCAACAACAGAAAAGCCGCTGCAAATAACAAGAGTAATGGCGTCACATCTCCCATTTACTTGTTGTACTACTACTACTAAGGAAAGACCACTCAAGCATCTGTTTATTTTTCAATAACGTCTCCATCCGAATAGAATACCTCGCGAAAATCATATCTCTCTCTCTCTCTCTCTCTCTCTCTCTCTCTCCATCTCCATCTCTCTCTCTCTCCTCCATCTCCATCTCCATCTCCATCTCTCTCTCTCTCTCCTCTCTCTCTCTCTCTCTCTCTCTCTCTCTCTCTCTCCCTCCCTCCCCCCCGCATCCAGATCAATATATGCTGGAAGGAAGCTTGCTTGATCCAGAAGTCTCTGCAATGATTAAGGAACCTACTTCTGTTTCTTTTACGGAAGCTTGACGAATGGTCCGCAGTGGTCTTGATACAGTTGAAGTAAAATTCCCAGTTTCGTTTTATTTTATGCTAGCGATGCCATCATCATTGATACTTTTGAACACCTCAGACTCCACTGGGCTTCCATAAGATGAGCAGCAAGATAAAGGACATATTCTTAAACTAGTTAAATTTTTAATTCCAATGATCAATAAAAACTACTTTTCCTGTACACAACTTTTATTAAAGAAATATGTACATTACAAATACTTTTAAGAGTGTAAAGAGAAGCAAGCAGAACCAGATCAGAAAACAAGAGGGTTTTTAGCTTAAAGAATACAAACGATAATTAATTAGAGGTAGTTAATAGGGCACCCGCCATACTGGCAACTCATAGAAGTTTTGCATTCTACATATAACCCTATCAGTTATGTTTTATTAGCGGAGTTTTCAGTTCTTATAGTGATCTTAAAATGGATGAAGTTGTCTCCACCTGTACCTGCCTATGGTCTGATATAGAGATCCAGAATCCAGTCTCCATACCCTCATTGCAATCACGGTCACTCTCAGAAAGAAATGCATGTCTGTTCGTTCACCTAATGAAATACCTGTTCAGACTGTCGAACCTTCATTATCTTAGTGATCCCTCTCCCTGACTTTTGTAGTCCGGTTGCCTGTTTCACGATCCCTTCAGATGAATACACGCCGTCAGACACACCGAAGCATACATCCAGATCTATCGATAAAGAGAACACGGCTCCAGTCATGTAATCTCCGAGCGACATGTTTCCGGCAACAGTCTAATTTCTGTTTATGTTGGCGGGTCAAGACGATTCATCTCGCATTAAGCCCCCTCTTAATTGCTGCAGAGAGATCAGAAGCGGGCTCGGTCGGTGTATAAATTCTGCTTTGCTGACACAGCGATCGTCTTCTGGGGACGTGTCACCCGCAATCAACCTTGAACTGGTTCTTGGAAAACATATCCGTGCACTTGAAACTGGTAGCGTTATCCTTCAGATGCGGCTCTTGTTAATTATTTTTAGTTAAATATGAAAGTTCTGACTTTGGAATGTAAATTAGTAACACGAATGTGATGCAACCAAACCAGCTCCACTTCCGTCAATATGAAAATTTAACCATTTTGAAAGTACTTCTGAGGTTTAGCTTTTGGAAACTAGCTATGTACATACGCAGATCTGGTAGTTGAGAAGGTATGTGTCTAAATTTGCATTTCTGCAGAGGTTGCGTGCATTCTTTTTGCATCTCTCTCTCTCTCTCTCTCTCTCTCTCTCTCTCTCTCTCTCTCTATATATATATATATATATATATGTGTGTGTATATATGTTTGAAACCCGTTACGGATTAATGTTGATTGGAGTTATATGCTGAACTGCACGATATTGTTATCAAATAATGCTGAAAATATCGCGATCCAGATTCCATGGTATCAAACCAGTTATTTGTCTATCTAGATTTGTTTTATTAAAAATGTTAATTTATCATAATGGTTGACCATAAGGAAACCAACATGTGCATTATACCTTTCTTTTTTGCTTACCGAAGTAAAACATATCGAAATGACATTTTAAAGATCTAAGTTACTTTCGGCGAAGATATAAAGTTAGTACCTTCATTTCGTTTTATTTAGTGCTGTCGGCATCTTACGTAAAATTGACACGTGACCCTTTAGAAGTGGACCACGCGGTAAGCCGGTCCATTTCTTTGCTTCCTTGGCGTCTTTCGTGCCGGGCGATTCGACGGATAGGCGGAAAGACACCCGACCCTGACATCATTCAGCGGGGGGTTCGCGAAACAGATAAAAAAAAAGAAATCGGTATCGTTTCCTAAACGACACGTGACAGCAGATCGGTGATCGGTAATTTATATCCGCGAGCCCGCGTCTCCCCACGACAACGCTGTGATCTGATCTATCGATTCTGAGCAATCTCCGATAGATTTTTTTTTGGCGATTTGCTATCCAACCACAGGAGAGAAGACGGAAGACTAAGAAGCACCGGATCGTGTCGTTTGAAAGCACTAAATCATAACTATCTTAAAAGAATGTAAATCCATCAATTTCCCTTTCAGATTTAATCAGCTGTGTTTTGTGTAAGTGATTAATTACATTTCTTCAGAGCCAGCAGATAAACTCATACGTAAATTTTTTTTATATTCCATTAAGTTGAAATATTGTTTTCTTACGGAGTGGAAAAAAACCAACTTTATGACATTTAGAAATTTGAAGATTTGTTATTGCGATTTATCATTATCTTCATCCTATATGCTAATTTATTTTAAGAGCACAACAAGTGAAGAAAAGACAGACAAACCATAACCTACAGACAGAGAAATCAAATGGTCTGAATATTCGTTTTAAGATACAACTGTATACCGTAAACACATCTTCGCGAGTCGTTTATACGAACAGAAGTTTGTAGTTCTTTTAAACTGTGGAGGAGGGTTCGTCCTCGTAATTCCCCATCACCTTATCAGTGGTAGTCTGGCTGACTAATAATAGATTTCGGGGGGGGTACTTTCCTGTCTCCATCCTCATAACCGAGTATTCAGATAATCTGTAAATGTCGTCATTTTTTTGGTAAAAGTAGTAGTTCAAGCACCTTACACCCCAGTTTTCAGGGTAAAAGGTAAATGTAACGTTATAACCAAAAAAAAAAATAAAATAATGCTATTATAAATTATATAACCTACATGTAACAACAGTAAAAGTTCATTCACTTTATAAAACGTCTGTAATAAAATTTGGAAAAAATTATCTTAAAAATAACAAACAAAAAAAACGTAAGTTCCCTCTGATGAGCGTCGATCAGAACCGAAGTATCTGTCAGCCGTCAAACATGACACACAAAAGGAAGACGTCGAAGACTCCGTCTTAATTTCTGTTCAGTGATTTTCTGTGGAGAGCTAAAATTATAATTCCATTCTGTTTTGCTAAATTTGTTATTTCAATGAAACCAGTACAGGAAAGCAGCATCTCGAAGCTTCCAAACTCGCGTTAATCACCGAATTTAAACTCATTTCACGTAATGCGCCCTTTAACAATCCCGTTAATGTTTAGCATCTGTCTGCTCGGCGTCAGGGTTAGAACACGATAATCAGTTAAATGCCACTCCATGCTGACAATTAGTAAGAATGAGAACTAAATCAACATTATTTAATCTGTGTTAAATCTACGCGATACTCTCAGTCCATTTATAAATAAAATAAATTAACTCCCAGATCAAATGTTCTTCGCTTGCACAATCCTGTAACAATCTGATAAACATTTATTTCCATTTGTTTTGTTTGTTGTTTTTTTTTAAATAAGGTTTTGTATCAACGTAAGATATAATCTTTAACTAATTTCTCGTAATAAAAATTGCCAATATAATTCTATATCCGAAGCTGTAGCAGGCTCGGTAAAACAACAATCGCACCTGCCGTTAGAGATCTTCATCTCGCGGAAAACAACCTACCGGTTAGATGTGGGAGGGAAAATTATATCTGATTATTGTGTTGAGAAAAGAGATTACTAACCAAAGTTAGAGAAATGTATGTATGCTTTCTTTGGAGCATGTCATTCTTGGTTGGTTTATTCAAATCTTCTTTTGAAAAAAAAAAAAAATTGATAGAGAAAATTTGCTCTAATATAAAAGATTACTTACTCTAGATAATCCATCTTCAAAATTTGACTTACTGTAAATTATTTAGAAGGTAATAAGATCGATGATATTAGCAGGGTTTCCATTTCTAGCATTGAGGCCAATGCTTCAAGATAATGACTGCCAATATATATTTTTTTAAATACGGTTAAAACTAACTTCAATTTAAGTTTGTGAGTTTTTTAACCCCTTTTCTCATAAATCACAAGTATTTAATTTTTTTAAAAAAGACACCATTTTCATCTCTTTTTTGACGGGTGGCAAAGAGTGTAGCTTGCTCCTCTTTGTTAACATACTTTACCGGAACTTTTTACAATATAGTACACGTGTCTCGGACGCCATTTTTAAATGCCACCAGAGAAATTAACCGCTGGTTATGCGCTGCGAGTATTTTTGTTATGCTTCAGAAATCGGTGTTTGAGTATCATTATGCAGCCCAAATACACGAAGGTAAACGAAGCAGGTTTTTGCGGAGTTCGATCTAAGGGCCCCCGGGCAAACACAAGTAGCAGATTGATTGCCCGAAGCCAGCGTATTAGCCAGGTTAAATAGCTTCAGGAGAAATATACGCTGCCAGCATTTAAGGCTACTCTGTGACGTTACAACACCGGCTGGGTAATTGCAGAAGCGATTCCCACAGTCCCACGTAATAAAGGAAGCAATGTATACCAAGGCTACGAAATACGAGCTATAATTATGGGTCTAGATTACTTTTTTAACCTCATATTAAACTACTTTATTAGTAGAGTGGCATTTACGCGGATATTCGTGTGTGTGAGAATTACACTGTATACTACGGTGTTGATCCGGACGGATGGACGGATACACACACACACACACACACACACACACAACACACACACACACACACACACACACACACACACACCACACACACACACACAGACAAAACATCATTGCAAAATATATAAGACTTGTCTTCGAAATAGATCTGATGAATAGAAGTGATAAGTTTCGGTTGACTGTAATAAAGTAGTAGTTTGATTACGCATTTATGACGTCATCGGAATTGAGTAGAACCCCTAACGATAAAAAAGGTACTTTGGGGAAACCCACTTTGCATAAATAGCGAAGTTTTTTTTTTCGCCACAGTGAAAAAAGAGTCGACAACAGACAGATTTCTGTCGCTGTTCAGAGGAACCACAGTTTTAAATGCTTTATAGATAGGTTTACCAATCCGGCCTTTTGACGATTCCACTGAGCAGTGTAGCCCTTGTAAATAACACCCTTTAAATGTCCCCTAAATGTATGAGACTTAAAATACAAATTACCCAGCATTTAAACGTATATTTACAGAATTACTCCATCAGGGTTAGTACCCACTCCTCGTCAATATACCGGTGTACACCCATCAGAAGGTTTAAATCCCTGCTCCGCAAAGGGTTAATATGACTGTCAGTTGTTCCTTTGGATAAATAAATTATCTAAGTAGATTCAGGAACAATGGGATAAAACAGTAATTTATTTTTAAAATTTGCTTAAAAATCGAAGAACAAAGGAGACAATAAATGCCTTTGAAGGCGATACAGTTGTCCCCCGGTATTCGAGGGGGTTACGTCCCTTGAGCACCCACGAAGAGTGAAAAGCCGCGAATATTGGACGTGGTCCATAAAAATGCCTATAAATGACTATAAACGTCAAAATATAACGTAACATATAAGTAAATATATAATAATAATTTAATAAAAAATACAACATTCAGAGAAACACTCGAGATAGCTACACGCGGTAAACTGGGATGATGCTGGGCTGCATCTGCCTGAGACAGCACCTCGTGGGCAGCAGCCAATCAGCAGCGAGGAGAAATGAACAACGCTCTCGGATTGGCTACTTTCAAACCTCCAGCCAACAGCGTTTATTTTATATTGATATTTTGCTGGATTTACGTTAGTATTTATATTACAAAATTAGTAAATTATGTTGTTATTAATAATTTAGCGTTATGAAAAAATATATATTGCCATGAAAAAAGCCATAAAAAATCGTGGAAGATATTTGTGATTCTGCGAATATGCGGGGGTTTCCACGAACGATTATTGGTTAGGTTCTAAGGAAAATTCCGCGAATAACCGGGGCCGCGAATGCCGAACCGCGATTACGCGGGGGTCGACTGTATTTTGAGTGGAGTCTCTTTATAACACACAGCCGTTATACTGATAGTTTCGTTTCTTCATATGTTAAATTTAAGGTATTCAAATTAACCTTGGGTTTAATAAGTAATTAAACATTATAATAATCTGTATTTCAAGAAACATGATGTGTGCGCAACAACAGGAGCCCTTTCTATGTAGTCACGGCCTTTCTTCAGGAGAAACAGGTGCCGCCAGCGCCAGGTAGTTTCTTCCATCTCTTCCTCATAGTCAGGAGAACGTACGGTGCGAAGCTAGATAGCAGGAAGTTGCAGGCTTCTTGTGGCCATTCCGACCTGTAAGGGAAAACGGTAGCTAGGCGGCGAGGACGCCGTTTATCGGCAGCGGGCCGGGCTGCTGCTGCTGCTGAAGTTGAACGATTCTGCCTCATTTGACTCGAAGGATGCGTCCGTCGTGAAAAGTATTCTCGGTTGGCTTTTTTTTTTTTTTATTGCCGCAAACAGGTGCAAATTATCGACGGCAGACTTGTCAAATGTGGGGGGGGAGGAGATGCTCTGATAACCGGGTCTGTTACGAGAAGAAACCTCAAAGTTAGTGGCTCATGCAGGCAGGAACAGCCGTCGACAGGAAACTTCCGTAAACATCTGAGTTGTCCCCCCCTTTTTATGTTATCGTAAACGGTTAACCTATAACCGTTTCCGGCAATAAGGAAAGCGGTGTGGTGGAGAATTAAGGCATGTACATACTTCAACACGGTAACGCGCAATAAGGTATTTTATTAATCTTAAGAATATGCAACCATTTTTAGAGAAAAGTAATTCACCCGATTAGTAATTAACCAGGTGTGGTGGTTAGAAAATGAGCGATAGCCAGTAAAACGTTGCTCGCGTTTCTTTTTCCCTCTTTTTTCTACCTGTTGAACATCAAAAGCAGAGCAGAACCCCGTCTCTAGGCCAAAAAGGAATAGAATTGGTAACGCAGTCATTCGGTGTTGCGACTGTTTGAGCCACGGAAACCATCTTCGTCAGTTTTCAGGAATATTTGAAACTAACTTAAGGCGGACGCTGGCGGATGATAAACACACCCGAGAGTTACGCCTGACTGCAGTTCTAGCATCTGGGGAAACTCTCGCCATGCATCTTCTAAACCTGATACACATCCATCCCCCACTCTCTCCCCCCTTTTTTGTGGAATAAATCGTGGCTTTTCGATTTAATTTTGTTCTTATTTGCAATGTAAATTATATTTTTTCGTTTATTATTTAAACATTAAATATAGCAGTAAATATAAAACTTTCAATAATATTGTCGCTTGATTCATCTTCTTCGAAGAAATCGCATTACTGCACACATCGTGTCTCTACTGGACGCAAAGTCCTCTCTACTTCACCTTTAATAGATGATATGAAAAAGTGTGTGGGTATATATATAGAAATCGCTTTAAATCACAGCTAAAGAAACGGCGATGAAGACAGAAAACTTGAAAGTATTTTTTCAAGGTCAGAGGAAAAGGGAAATCGGCCCATTTTTACGAGCACTGCCTTACTGTTTTTTTTAACTGGTTTAAGAATTGCACGCTTTCGGGGGAGGGGAGGCTGGATTCGACCAGACTTTTGACGATAGAAATTGTTTCTGGGGTAACCACATAAGCGCTGACATCCTGCGGTAATTACAAAGAAACTGAAAAGTTCACAACGGAATCGCCACGGCAACCTGCTGCAGAGAGAGAGAGAGAGAAGAGAGAGAGAGAGAGAGAGAGAGAAAGAGAGAGAGAGAGAGAGAGATGACGTCAGTACAGAGAGAGGGGGAGGAGAGAGATGGAGAGAGAGAGATGGAGAAAGAGATGACGTCAGTACAGAGAGAAGGGGAGGAGAGAGATGACGTCAGTACAGAGAGAAGGGGAGGGGAGAGAGAGAGAGGAGAGAGAGAGAGAGAGAGAGAGAGATGACGTCAGTACAGAGAGAAGGGGAGGAGAGAGATGACGTCAGTACAGAGAGAGGGGGAGGAGAGAGATGGAGAGAGAGATGACGTCAGTACAGACAGAAGGGGAGGAGAGAGAGAGAGAGATGACGTCAGTACAGAGAGAGGGGGAGGAGAGAGAGAGATGACGTTGATATATGCCGTCGTTAATTCAAGAGAAAATGTCATATTCTCGATTTTTGCGCAGCACGACAGTTAATGTCATATATATAGACGACATTATGTAACGTTATTGTTCGCCTACCGCAAGAAGGTTCTGACTTGAGCTGGTCACACAGACGCCGGTGTAACAGGAGAACACGGCGTCGGGAATTTCGAATTATCCTGTCACCGCGCGTTCCGTCCCGGCAGCATTCGAGTGAGTTTTGCCTGAGAACTTTCGGGAGAGGGGAGGGGTGGGGTGATGGTTGGAGGGTGGGGGTGGGTCAGCAGCCCCGGTAATTGAAGGGGGAGAAAAATCAATGCCGTGGACCGCCTTTGTCGGTCGGATCGAGTTTCCAGTCCATCAATCGGCCCGGACAATAGAAACCCAATCAATGAAAAGACGAAGGAGCTGAATGGTCAGCGCCGGAAAGTTTTGCTCGATAACACGCAGCATCCTTGCCGGAATCCCGTCGAAGAAGCGTTGATAGCCAGACAATCGTAACCTTTACCGGTGTCAAATTCATCAGTTTATCTCCAGACCGCACCGGCGTCGTCCACAGAGAACGAGCTTCTCCCGACGTCATCACTGACGATGTGTTTTTTGTCCTATCGGACACTCAGTTAAATGGCATTTAATTGCATTTCCTATGCGACTGAAACATTCACATCATCATCGATGTACGCTCGTCACTCTACTGTATCGGTTGCATTTGCGTACACATTTGAAAACCTTCCTTTTTAGAACCATTTTTCTTTTTGTGTGTGTGTGTGTGTATTTGTCTGTGTGTCTGTGTGTGTGTTTGTGTGTTGCGCGTGTGTGTGTGTTTGTCTCTGTCTGTGTGTGTGTGTGTGTTGTCTGTGTGTCTGTGTGTGTTTGTCTCTGTCTCTGTGCGTGCGTGTGCGTGTGTGTTTGTCTGTATGCTTGTGTGTGCGTGCGTGTGTGTTTGTCTGTGTGTCTTTGTGTGTGTGTGTCTTGTGTGTGTGTGTGGTGTGTTTGTCTGTGTGTTTGTGTGTTGCGTGTGTGTGTGTGTTTGTCTCTGTCTCTGTGTGTGCGTGCGTGTGTGTTTGTCTGTGTGTGCGTGTGTGTGTGTTTGTCTGTGTGCCTGTGTGTGCGTGCGTGTGTGTTTGTCTGTGTGTCTCTGTGTGTGTGCGTGTGTGTGTGTGTGTTTGTGTGTTGCGTGTGTGTGTGTGAGTTTGTCTGTGTGTGGTGTTTGTCTCTGTGTGTGCGTGCGTGTGTGTTTGTCTGTGTGCCTGTGTGTGCGTGCGTGTGTGTTTGTCTCTGTCTGTGTGCGTGTGTGTGTTTGTCTGTGTGTGTGTGCGTGCGTGTGTGTGTTTGTCTGTGTCTTTGTGTGTGTGTGTGTCTCTGTGTGTGTGCGTGCGTGTGTGAGTTTGTCTGTGTGTGTGTTTGTCTCTGTCTCTGTGTGTGCGTGCGTGTGCGTGTGTGTTTGTCTGTGTGTCTTTGTGTGTGTGTGTTTCTGTGTGTGTGTGTGTGTTTGTCTCTGTTTGTGTGCGCGTGCGTGTGTGTTGTCTGTGTGTCTTTGTGTGTGTGTGTCTTGTGTGTGTGTGTCTGTGTGTGTGTGTGCGTGTGTGTGTTTGTCTCTGCGTGTGTGTGTGTGTGTTTGTCTGTGTGTGTGTTTGTCTCTGTCTCTGTGTGCGCGTGCGTGTGTGTTTGTCTGTGTGTCTTTGTGTGTGTGTGTGTGTCTCTGTGTGTTGCGTGTGTGTGTGAGTTTGTCTGTGTGTGTGTTTGTCTCTGTCTCTGTGTGTGCGTGTGTTTGTCTGTGTGCCTGTGTGTGCGTGCGTGTGTGTTTGTCTGTGTGTCTTTGTGTGTGTGTGTGTGTATTTGTCTGTGTGTCTCTGTGTGTGTGTGTGTGTGTTGCGTGTGTGTGTGTGTTTGTCTCTGTCTGTGTGTGTGTGTGTTTGTCTGTGTGTCTGTGTGTGTTTGTCTGTGTCTTTGTGTGTGTGTGTGCGTGTGTGTTTGTCTGTATGCTTGTGTGTGCGTGCGTGTGCGTGTGTGTTTGTCTGTGTGTCTTTGTGTGTGTGTGTTGTGTGTGTGTGTGTGTGTTTGTCTGTGTGTGTGTTTGTCTGTGTGTGTGTGTGTGTTGTTTGTCTGTGTGCCTGTGTGTGCGTGCGTGTGTGTGTGTTTGTGTGTGTGTGTGCGTGTGTGTGTGTTTGTCTGTGTGCCTGTGTGTGCGTGCGTGTGTGTTTGTCTGTGTGTCTCTGTGTGTGTGCGTGTGTGTGTGTGTGTTGTGTGTTGCGTGTGTGTGTGTGAGTTTGTCTGTGTGTGTGTTTGTCTCTGTGTGTGCGTGCGTGTGTGTTTGTCTGTGTGCCTGTGTGTGCGTGCGTGTGTGTGTTGTCTCTGTCTGTGTGCGTGTGTGTGTTTGTCTGTGTGTGTTGCGTGCGTGTGTGTTTGTCTGTGTCTTTGTGTGTGTGTGTGTCTCTGTGTGTGTGCGTGCGTGTGTGAGTTTGTCTGTGTGTGTGTGTTTGTCTCTGTCTCTGTGTGTGCGTGCGTGTGTGTGTGTGTGTTGTGTGTGTGTGTGTTTGTGTGTGTGTGTTTCTGTGTGTGTGTGTGTGTTTGTCTCTGTTTGTGTGCGCGTGCGTGTGTGTTTGTCTGTGTGTCTTGTGTGTGTGTGTGTCTTGTGTGTGTGTGTGCGTGTGTGTGTGTTTGTCTCTGCGTGTGTGTGTGTTGTGTGTTGCGTGTGTGTGTGTTTGTCTCTGTCTCTGTGTGCGCGTGCGTGTGTGTTTGTCTGTGTGTGTGTTTGTGTGTGTGTGTTGTGTGTGTGTGTTGCGTGTGTGTGTGAGTTTGTCTGTGTGTGGTGTTTGTCTCTGTCTCTGTGTGTGCGTGTGTGTTTGTCTGTGTGCCTGTGTGTGCGTGCGTGTGTGTTTGTCTGTGTGTCTTTGTGTGTGTGTGTGCGTGCGTGTGTGTCTCTGTGTGTGTGCGCGTGCGTGTGTGTGTGTTTGTCTGTGTGTGTGTGTTGCGTGTGTGTGTTTGTCTCTGTCTCTGTGTGTGTGTGCGTGTGTGTTTGTCTGTGTGCCTGTGTGTGCGTGCGTGTGTGTCTGTGTCTGTGTGTGTGTGTGTGTGTGTGTGTTTGTGTGCCTTGAGCGCAGTCGTATCGTTCAGCGATATGTTTAATTCGCAAATGCTTTTCTTATCGCTGGCAACATCTGCACACAACTTTAATGGCGCACCTCGGGTCTTTCCCCACGCACATTATAGAGCGAGGCGGACTATCGACGCATCTCGGGTCTTCGGCTCAAGCTCTCAAACACACGGCAAATTCTGCGAGACAGTCATTCCTGTAGCTACGTGCTTTATTCTCTCTCTCTCTCTCTCTCTCTCCTCTCTCTCTCTCGACATATTACGGAAATGACAACTCCTGTCGTTAAATGGGAATGAAACCGGACGGAAATAAAGAAATACGGCTTTTATTTTAGCTGAAAGAGAAGCGACCGGCGAGGATCCCACGTTCTCGGCGTAGAACGCAAACACGTCTCACGGGTGAAATTGACGCTGCTGGTAGGCCGACCCCGAAAATTCTGAAGATGCTATCTCAGTAACGCCCGCTGATTTTGACGTGGTTGGTCGACGCACCCCTTTGATGTACTTTAAATACGTTCTGCCCCCAGATTAGATGAGATTTATCCGCTAGAAGCACCCGAATCCTTATTCCTCTCTGCATCTCGCTTGCTGTGAGATCCATTCCCTATTCACGTTGCTGTCACGTGTGTGAGGAAAGCCGATAAGTTATTGAATTGCTCTATTGCTTTCCCTTTTCTTCTCGTTTCCTACCCAGAGCCAGCGAATCCTCCACATCTGATGTAAATGAAGACGGCATCGAATTTTCTTCGAACAGGAATTGCCGAAAATAATAAAAAAAACGACATTATCTTGTCTTTTTTTTTTATTTTGGCCACATGCCACCCGCCTTGTTTATACCATTAGTTGCTCGGGGCCATTGCTGGCAAACGTAGCACCTAACAATGGCAAATAGAGCTGATTTTCTCTGCTGCTCGCGTGCGCTTATCGCTGTCGAGTGCTGTCTTTGGATTTATTTTCAAGCGTGGCTTCAGACAAAACGTTCGTGCGCCATACTCGAGAGAAGCCGAAGCAACGCGGCAATGCGGTAGCAAGACAAACGAAAGACCACACACACACGGCTTCCTGGAAGGGTACAAGATAGAATAGCATTGGTTACTTGCAGTCCAACGGCCGTAACGTATGCGAGAGAAAGGAAAACAGGTGTATTCCGCGTAGTTTCCGCTTCGCCTGAAAGCCAGTTGTTGGCGAATTCTTCTCGTAGATTTTATTTCTTCTGTTTTTTTTGTTTTTTTTTTTTAATCTGCGAGACTTTTCGCATTTTACCATGCGACTGAACACAAAGCAGAAGCGATCGAATGGCTTACGTGGGTTTGAGCCACAGTGGAAGTTCCTTAATCGGTTTTCTTTCTTTCTTGAGATAACAGATCGCACACCAAGTAAAGAAACTGAATTTTCATTTTTTTTTAAAGATCCGCGTTAGGAAGAAGAGGGGGGGGAGGATGTTTGGAAGGCCTGTGGCTGCATCAAACGGTCAGGTATCCTCATCATGATAACTGGAGAGAAATCGATTACATTCAATATAGAAGATTTCCTTCTTCTAACGTGAAAAAAAGAAAAGAAAACAAATTGTAGCGATTATTCAGCTAATAGTATAAACTTAAAAAAAATTTTTAAACTATTTTCTTGCCGGCGCCAAGTTTTCTTTTTGCTTCCTCCTCTTTTTTCCTGACGATTCTTGTGTTGGCTGTCGGGGATGAGGCCATCTCCCAAAAGTAAGCCAAAGCGGGAAGCGGGCTACTACGGTACAGTTGGCTCTCTTGTCTGATGGTTTTGGTGCCCACTCGTCAAGAGCTATCGGCGGTAACTTTACCACAAGTGCCTGCAAGATCCATACCGGAACTCTGGACTCCTTTCCCCCCTTTGAGAAGAGTTAGAATCCCGGTCGGAACCTCCTCGGTTTGGCGTACTCTTTATGGCATGAACTCCCCTCGCCCTTCTTGAACGAATCGGTTTCTTCCTACATCTAAAAGACGAGAATTCGATTTTCCGGGTACGTATGCGAAACGTTATGCGGGTAACTCCGTTCGAGAACTGCCAGTCTTAGCCAGGTAACTTCTGTGGTGATGAAAGTTGACCCCTTCACTCACACACACACACACACACACACACACACAAACACACACGCACGCACGCAGTTTCAGCTCATTTCCGCAAGATGTCCTCAATCTCGATTTCGGTGCAGGGATCTGCAAAGAATGCAAGCGAAAAATTTCCGGAAACCAGACCGATGACGACTAATTACGGAATAGTTTCTACAGTAAATTGTTGTCTTATTAACATGTTTTGTATACCTGATGCACTCAAACTTTAACAGACGTTTCAAATCAAGTAAAGACAACGAAATAAAATGGAATATTCCAACCTTGCATTCTTCTATTCGGCCACCTAGTTCTATGGGCGGTTCCTTTGCGAAAATGTTTGCTAAATTGTAGAACATTAAACAGAATATGCATAACTTTTGTAACCTCTTGGAGTTCACATGTGCAGTCTCGAGGATGATAAGTTTATTCTATCCAATTCTATTGTTAAAATTTGGTAAATGCCACTTTTGATTTACTGTGAACGGCAGCAGTAGCAGGTAGGCTGTCAGAAGTCTTTATATCAGCTCCAAAGTACAGTTGTCCCCGGTATTCGCGGGGGTTACGTCCCTTGAGCACCCGCGAAGAGTGAAAAACCGCGAATATTGGACGTGGTCCATAAAAATGCCTATAAACGTCAAAATATAATAAAAAATACAACACTCAGAGAAACACTCGAGATAGCTACACGCGGTAAACTGGGATGATGCTGGGCTGCATCTGCCTGAGACAGCGCCTCGTGGGCAGCAGCCAATCAGCAGCGAGGAGAAATGAACAACGCTCTCTGATTGGCTACTTTCAAACATCCAGCCAATAGCGTTTATTTTATATTGATATTTTGCTGGATTTACGTTAGTATTTATATTACAAAATTAGTAAATTATATTGTTATTAATAATTTAGCGTTATGAAAAAATATATATTGCCACGAAAAAAGCCATTTAAAAATCGCGGAAGATATTTTCGATTCTGCGAATATGCGGGGGTTTCCAGGAACAGTTATCAGTTAGGTTCTGAGGAAAATTCCGCGAATAACCGGGGCCGCGAATGCCGAACCGCGATTACGCGGGGGTCGAATATATTGAAACATTATTCACTGTTCAATTTTTTGTAAAATTAAAATGTTTTATTGTATAGGGTGTCCGTAAAGTTACTATACAGTCTTACAAGTTACTGGTCGTTGTTTCAATGCCGGTACGATGACATTTCTCAGTTTGTCCAGGTACCTTTCTCCTGTAACAGTTCCGTCGAAGAACTGTGGACCCACAATTCCATCAGACGATATTCCTGCCCAGACAGTTATTCCAGGCTGGTTAAATTGGGACGTGATCGTAAACTGGTAAACTGTATAGTAACTTTACGGACACCCTGTATATATCTTGAGTCTATTCACACAGAATTAACTTTCTTTTATACTTACGCAAAATACCTTCATTGTCCCAAACATTATTGGATAAAATTAAGGGTTAAAAGATCAATCGAGATAAGCTAATGACACGGATATATCTAGAATCTAGGCTTCTTAAGTTCCCTTATGGTTTCACTTTAACGAAACCTTAACTTTTCATTTAGAACCGTTGAAGGAAAAAGGGGGCTCCCAATATTCACCTATTTTTACATATTGATGCTATAAATCGATCATGCATTTTCAGTCTGTTAGAGAGGGACGAGGTGATCTCTTTTCATATTGAATGACCGACAAAGAAACAGAGTAATTGATTTTATCTAGTATTTACATTACATTTTTGTATCTTCATATTTATTCATAAATTATACGTAGCGATAGGGTTTTTTTTTTGTTATTTATGTTAATTATTTAAGATAAATTCTAATCGATAAATAATTATTTGTCGATGCAATCTGTAAGCGGATAATTGCAGCAATTTTGGCCAATTTTTTGGCAATAATATTAATAAAGATCGCGAAATACAATGTAAACATTTTGGACAACGGTTGGTAAACGAGACTTCGTTAGCCCGAAACTAATTATTTTATTTTTCTTTGTATTATTTTCTGTTATTTATTGTTTTATTAATTTCCTTTTACCGACAAAGGCGGCCCAAGTCATTGATTTTTCCCTCCTCCACTACAGTGATTTCTGGTCTCTCTCACGTTTTCGCTGTCTACTGTAAAGATTGTGGCAGGGAACAGTTACGGCCACAAGAGAACTACGGTGACCGCTGGGGGGTGGGGCTCAGGAAGTAGCTAGAACGAGCGCATGCGCGATCGAGTCAGATTCATTTTGGCAATTTTAACCCAAACATCTCATTTCGAGATTTGTGTATTTAACCGACGCCTTTGTCGGCGCTGCTGTCATCGTTAAAAGACGCAAAGCCATGTGTTTTCATGTAAGGGTGTGCACTGCCTCGCCATATTGAAGCGAACGCCCTAAAGGCAGGGTTTGGGTTCGTCGAGATGTAGGTACAGTATAACGAACAGATTAGTCTGTTTCTGGTCAGGTCGCTCGGAGAATCCGGACCACGATTCCGCTTGGGCTTGGAATCAACAAGGTTCTCAATCACCACTGACCCCACCCCCCCCGTCCTCCCAAAAAAAGGGTTGCCACAAACCGTTTTATTCTCTGGGCGGGTGGCCATACCCGTAGGTTTGCTGCATAGTGAGCTGTCGCTCCGCTCTCGTCGCGGAAAACTGATGACGAGTCCGTGACAAGGCGGGTAGGCCGATCAGAATGATGCTTGGCTTATCCCAGACGCACTCCACAGGGTTGAGATCAAACCTTGATGGCTGGTCAAGTAAATTTATGCTTTACCTTGTGTCAGCTTTCCGGAAGAGTTTTGAAGAGAAGTGTGAGCGCCCAATTTTAAGAGCAGTGATCGAGAATTATTGGGATTGTGCTATTTCAAAAGTTAATCGGATTTAATAGAAAGAATAATAAACAGCTATGTGCATACACTGGAAACAAAATTTTACCATCAGGAA
This sequence comes from Nautilus pompilius, assembly GCA_018389105.1. Classification (NCBI taxonomy): domain Eukaryota; kingdom Metazoa; phylum Mollusca; class Cephalopoda; order Nautilida; family Nautilidae; genus Nautilus; species Nautilus pompilius. The sequence goes on from JACATO010001613.1 coordinate 134,064, forward strand.
GGGAATTGTTGAGATCGAAGTATATTTCTTACAAGAACAGCCAGTCTCATCATCTCATCTTTCAAAGTGTCTGAAGAAATGTTTAGCATATAAAAAGGTAAAAGAGGAATGTCCGTGCGCAATCTGCACATCCTACATCAGCGAGTCATCTATTAACTAATATTATTAAAAGATGGAAGTAAACTTCCACTGGGTATCGCTAAAGGTTAGTCTTCCCCTTGTAAAATTCCGATTAAGTAAACTTAAATGATGATGATTGTTCCCGTGTCGTACTGGATGATGGCTGCCATTTTTCAAATTGTGAAGCAGCATATAGTTGGTGAGATAGCTTAAGCAAAGATGGTTTGAAAGCAGCCTCTCAGTTCCTCTGAATCCTGGACTCCACTGGCTCATGTGTTGCAGTCTATAGCTCGGGCAAAAAAAGGTGTCCAGATGCAGTTTTAGATCACCTGAGAAAAGAAGCCCAAACTGGAATTTCTTAGTTTGACTGTGCCCGAGGGGGAGAAAGTGTCCTGAAGCTATTCTCAAGTCGACGAAATGGTACGGAAGAAGAAGGAAAAAATTCTGTGAACCAAATCTGTTTCCAGAGGTGTGCATCAATCTAGGGCCCTCGGTCCGCTTGGGACGTACTGTAATTATCAGTATACTGAAAATTATAAAAAGATAAAAAAATTATTGCATATTTGCTTGGAAGAAAATTTTAACGGTTCAATGAACAATACATATACCGCAAAGAACCTGAGATATTTACAACACTGTTCCCCTCATATTTGTCAAGCATGAGACCATAAGGTGACGTACACTTTGTAGGTATAGATACAACATGCATCCGCCAAACGATAACACCACTATCTGCTTAATGTAAAATCCTAGCAAAAGAAACTTTATTAATATCCGACGAAGCTAACAATTAACTGAGACGGTGATTTCACATCGATCTTTTGGCTTAATTATGGGTTCAGAAAGTTGTACAGATATGATAAATCTAGTTTATAACGAAGGTATGGATTTATCGTTTTCGTTTCTTACTGTTAATGCGAATAAACGTTAGTTCATACCATGAGTTTGTCTAAATATTAATCGGATTTATTATCCATGAATGCTATTCTTCGGCAGATGAAAATGGCACCTGAATACGAGATTCCATTCGAATCAGGGCCGTCGTCCATTAGTGGTCTTCATAAAGTTGATTACCTCCAACCTCCGCTTGTACAAAAAATTCTCTTCTTTCTGGGGGGACAAAAGGGGGTGGGAGGTGGGGTGTCGAGCGCGATCGGCGGAGTCGCGCGAGCGATAGATCTCTCTCGCTCGAGAGATCGGAGCGCAGCGAGAGATCGAGAGAGAGAGAGAGCTCGCGAGCGCGAGAGCGACAGCTGATGAGCGATAGAGCTAGAGGGGGAGATGGGATCGACATCTCTTCTCTCTCTCCATCTCTCTCTCTCTCCATCGATCTCTATCTCTACATGCTCCCTCGTCTCCATCTATCTCTAGCTCTCGATCTCCATCTCTCTCCATCTCTCTACGCTCTCTCTCTCTCTCTTCTCTTCCATCTCTCTCCTCATCTCTCTCTCTCTCCTCTCTCTCCATTCTCTCTCTCTCTCTCTCTCTCCTCTCTCTCTTCTCTCTCTCTCTCTCTCTCTCTCTCTCTCTCTCTCTCTTCTCTCTTTCTCTCTCTCTCTGTTGGTTTTACTTTTCATGAATTCGCCTGTACAAGTATTGAGGCTTGTTTTCAATTTCATTGATCTTAATCTTCAAATTAATAAATGCCCATTATTATTAATACTATTTTTTTAAAGTTAATGTCTTAACGCATAGCACGTACTACACTACTTTTTAGGCGATTGTGTTCTTTAGCCTCAGCCAGTAGCAATGAAGGGCCCCTGGTCAATACTCAGTTAAGGTGCTTTTCAAAATAATTTGGCGTTACCTTCTTCGCTGCACTCTCTCTTCTTCAGCACTGAATTCCTGGTATTTCGTGTGGTTCCTTTGTCTCTCCCCTCTTTTTTTTTTTTTTTAACAACTGTATCAAGATCACGCGTAATTGATATTTCTAAGATGTTAGTGTGACCGTCCCTCTTACATTTGGTTATTGCGTTTGATGGATCTGTCCGCTGTGATGGCTATGTTTCAGCATATCACTGAGTTATCGGTCTAATAATTTGTTGCGGCTGACGTTCCCATCGACTGTAAAGTGATTATTAATTGTTAAAAGTTTTTTAAAAAGCAGCTGATATTATACGTAATAATACTGCGCGAGACAAAATGTAGCACACAACTTTTTTATCCCGTAGCCTCCATCACGTACGTTCACAAGTATTCAGGATAACATCTAAACTATCTTTAAAGTAAGATTGCCAAATGAAAATACGACTGCTTTTGTTTTGGCAAAATGTTTGCCTTTCTTTCTTTTTTTTTAAAAAAAAATGTATTTCATATTTTCTTTATTTATTTCGCTAACTGTATTTAATTTAATTTAATGGTTTTCTTTCTTAGCATAAAACCAGCTATAATTTATTTAATGATCTATCGCTCGTGGACATATATGGACATTTTCTTTTACTCGCATTAATGGAGTAAAAGGCTTCTTTGATATCGTCTGAAAACAGATCTAGCGGGAGAACAAGGATGTGTAGGTGATGCGGAAATTGAATTTTTGTCTCTTTAAAAAGAAAGAAGACGGTCTTCGGGAATGAATGTGCGCGGGGAGCCAGATTTACTTTTCCCGCATGTTCTCAGGAGATATCTGCTTAAAGGAGAGATTTTAACTTATTTGAAACTCGCAGATTTATCTCTTCTTCTCCCTCCAACCTCATCCGCATTTCTCTGACATACCGCGGAGATGCCACAAGCCGCGATCGACTGTTGGGGGGGTGTGTGTGTGTGGATTTCTCATTATTTTAAAGTAAACAGCGGCCAGGGTAGAAAGCTGGCAGCTTTACGAAGACCCGGTGAATTAAGAGCCCCTAGTCACAAGAAAGATATGGAAAGTGATTAACTGGCGGTACTTCGACATTTTCTCTTTTTCATTACCGCGATGCGGTGCTTCTACCCGACTTCCCTCATCCGCCGAATACAGCAAGAAGTTCTGACATTCGCTATTCCAAATATTTCTGAAGTCCTCGTGCGTCTGGAATTTTAAAATTACATTTACGTCACGGGATTAAAGAAATTTCCAGTTCTCCGACGGAGGTAGAATGCGGAGAGCAGACAATCACTTTAGGCATTTCGGCAATCGTTTGTCGTCTCCGAACACAATGGACCGACGATTCGGTGATCTTTAATCGAGCTCCATTATTTCATTGGCGTCACGGCACCGAGGCGACCTCTGTCGGAGCGGGCTAAAGGGAACGTCAAGATCTACGCCAAACATTTAGCCACCGCGTGTGTGTGCGTGCGAGTGTGGATCTTAAAGGGGGCGGAAGGGAGTAATATCCGAGATGTAGGCTAATTGGTTAGTCCAAAGCTCTGATAAGAATTAGCCTTTAATCAAATCGTGATTGACTAACACGCACCGACATCTTGTGCCTTTCTGACCGTGGATCATAAAGGAATCATTTGCTCTCCTGAAGACCCACAGTAGACCGCACAGACGTCTAGGCCCCTTAGTTTCATTCTTAAAAAAAGGAAATGCTCTGCCTATACAATGATTACGTCTTACTATAGCTCGGAAGGGCAATTACTCCAAAATGATCATGTTTCTATATTTTATTTTTAATTCTTTAAACTTTTACTATATATATACATTTGTAAACAGAAGCATTTTCTATAACTGGTTTGCCGTAATATTGAAACATACAGATTTGTAGGAACCGTAAAACAAAGTTTAATGTTTTCAACATATCATTTAACAAATAGAAATTGCCATGTACGGTCCATCCTTGTCAGTAAATATTGACGCAGAATTGGACTTTACAGAACTAGCTAATAGGAGACCGTATTCAGCGCACCTTATATCATCCCTAAGTCTACAAAGATGTGTGATCTATTTGCTGCACTGTACTCACAGCGCAGTCTCCACTGCATATATTGAAGTCCCTGCATTTTCAGAACCGCATCTTGTTATTAGCTTTCCAACCAACCAAATAATAATAAAAAAAATTATATATCGACTGTAAATACACGAAGCTGCTAACCTTTTAGAAAGTATTTTAAATACAAATATCGGAACGGCTCGCATTCAATGAATCGTGCCCTTTAAAACAAACACAGCCGTATTGATTGGAAACCTCAGAAACATTTCTGAATTTCCCAAAACGCGTATCGGGTGGCACATACAGATTGCTTAGATTGGCGCGAGGTCTAGTGAAGCGCCCTTCTGTAATGTAATATCAGCAAAGAAAGGGCTCCCCAGAGGGATTTCCTTTGACGATGATCGCGGGAGGGGAGGGAAAAGAGGAAAGAAAGAAAAGGAAATAAAAAAAAAAATCTGCTGAGGCCGAGAAGATGCGGGAATAGAAGACAAACATTCTCTTTAGCTCGACGTTCTGGTCTATAAATCGCTACATTAGAATCCCAAAATTTACACAAAGGGATTTCGAAAATGATGGCTCTGTCAAACAAACGTATATGCAAATAGATGATTACTCTGTGACTGCCTCCTCCTAATGTTCAGACAGCTATTATCGAAATATAAGGTAAATAATACGTTTCTTTTCTTCATTTCGCTGATTTATGACGCAAAACGTTCATATAAAACAGAAACAGAAAGTCTTGCCTCGCCGTCTGTTACCAGTTCTTGGTTTAATAGAACAAACAAACAAAAGAAAATAGATCTCGTTGGTTCCGATGATATTTAGAAAGAAAAAAACACACTTCACAGCGAAATTATTTAAAGATGAGGTAAGTCGTTTTCGGGGCTTGGCGTTATTGACCATTTGGAGACGTGACCGGTTGTTTTTCTTCAGTGTCAAGCTTTCTACAGCCATGGAAACCCCTCCGTCTAAAACGAGATATCTCGGCATGCTTTAAAGTTCTTCAGGAAATAAAGCGACTGAGAAGATTCGCGGAACTAGGCGCGTGAGACGGGAGAATAGCTTGTGGTAAAATCGCGCCTCGCTTGTGAGAACGAGGTGCTTTACGGCACAGCCGCTTGTTGATATAGCGCACCGTGATTGGCTGTCAGGTCAGGCCTATCGGGGAAAATGCCACGCCTCCAGAGCTATAAAAGTATAGGCAGGGATGTCACCTGACAAGCCTCTGTGTGAATCAATGTCTTAGTCGTAGCTAGTAACAGAACACGCCACGCAGCAGGTTACAGCCCGACTTCATGTTTCGGAAGGAATTGCTCGCAAGGGGGCGGCTCCGATGAGGATACGCGAGACCGGTAGTTCTGACAATAGACGACAGCGAGCCGGTACTAAACCTTTCCACTGACCCCGATCAAGAACAGTGAGATGATGCACATTGGCGAGTGGTGGCTTCAGCGGATGCACGGGTCTCCGGAGACCATTGTTGAGGAAAGGCAACCAAACGGCAAGACAGAAATGAGCAGCAAAGATGAAACAGCGGGATGACCGAACGTGAAAGATGCTGGGTTTTTTTTTGTTTTTTTTAATTTACAGATGATGTCGGCCACGAGTTTTGGAGGTTTTCATAGAATCGAAAGTATACCGACTGCCGGAAGCCACAGGCGTGTTCTCGTCCATCATGCCATTCTCTCAGGAAGGCATCTTTCTAACATGACAACGATTCCATGTATATGGTAAGAAGCAACGTGAAACGTAAAAGGGCTGATGAGACAATACTCACGAAGTCCTGATAAAGGCTCTATGGGGTTATATGGCTACTGAGAAAGTGGAACGGCTGCCAAACACCTCAGGTGTGTTGTGGAAAGTGCTACAGGATATTTGGAACAACGTTTCACAGTTATACATTGATAAGCTACATGGGAGCATGAAAGCAAAGGGTCCACTCTCTATATAAAACAACACCACTATACAACATATTCATTTTGTTTTTGTATATTTTCTGTAATAATGCAATGTGCATGTATTATATACGTCTCTCAGCTGTATTTACTCATCATTTTTTATTATCCCGATGATTGCATAATTACATATAATATATATATATATAATTGAACAAAATCAATTACTTGTTTAAAATCTGTAACCCAACCGCGAAGTATGGCGCTGTCACGTATAATGTCAGGGTTATAAGTTATCTATTAATAAACAATAAGGTACCTGCCACATCTTTAATGTATTTGTTTGTTCATTGTAGTTTATCCAATCCATTTGGAGAAATGGCTTTAATGAACTTAATTATATTAAGGAGCATAAACCGCTTTACCTTGACATCGTTTTTTGTACAAAACATTTAGCTTTTACATCACACACCGCTATGAACCGCAGCGCCACAGGATAAAGCAGTTCACGCTCGCTCGTCGTTCTGGATTCCCGGCCTTGTTTTATTTTGGTATCTTGACAGTCCGCTTGGCGTCGAGCCCCGTACGTACGTACGTCGCCTGGCTATTCTCGCCGCAGGCGGGAGGCCGCAGTAGCGAAATGACCTGACCAAAAACTCCTCTCCCCCCCCCCGGGGGGGGGGCTCGTTGATTCCTCCTCCTGCCGCCCAACCGAGCGAACACCTGGAAAGCTGTCGGGTTATCGGAGCGGGAAAGTGTCGGCGGAAACGGTTTCTCTTAAAAACGAGCTCAAATCTGGCCTAGGCGACGGAGAAGAATCGTGCGGTTAAACTTTAAAGATTAAAAAAAAACAAACTGAATTGGTCCCATAAAAAAAAAAAACCCCCTAATTGCTACGTTTATGTTCTTCGGGTTTATGAAGGTCATCACTAAATAAAAAGCTGTTGCCTGTTCCACGCCGCCCACGTTCGGGCGCCGGCCGATTTTATTGGGCCGTAATTGATTTCGCGCACTGCCCACTGATAATGTCAAGACAGGCCGAACCGGACGGCAGACTGCCGGACCTGGATTCCTAATACAACATTTATATCCGATAACTATCACAGACACGTCTTCAGTTTCCGTTATCGCCGCGCAGTGGTCGGCTAATGGAGAAGGAGCGATTTCGGCTATTTATCGAATGTCAAAAGTGGGCACGCGCGCAAATGGGGGAAAGCTTAATGTGCGGACGTGGTCTGCCCGGTTTTACGTCTGGGAACCGCGCCGCCAATCGTTCTTTAATTGACTTGGAAACGACCGACTGTGCAACACAGTCCGCGTGCACGAAGTCTACAAGCCGTCTTCATCCTCTTTACTTTCACTATTCAGCACGCATTTTTTTTAATACTGTGTTAATCGCACCTCTCATAAATTCTCAATACAATTAGACCAGATAAAAAATATATATGACGTAGCTTCTTCCGTGGAAATCTCCGGTCTAAAAGAATTTCAGCCCTGGGTTCATGTAAATTTATCTATTTGTTCTTTTTTGGCAGGGGCGTGGGTCCAGCCATGTCCTTTCGCAGATTGCCTGTGGTGATATTTGTGGTTGGGGGGGGGGAATAGCAGGGGAGATAACTCGGAAAAAAAACTCTCGATGCGCTTTAACGTTTTTTAAAAAATTTTTTTTTTATGGCTTGCGACTAATCTGAGGTGGACAGAACCGACTTCTCCAGAGATTCTAGAGGTTAAACTGCCAGATGACAGAATCTGCTTCTTATTTATTTAGTTTTGTATTTATTTAAGCCGGAGCAGAAAAAAAAATAACAGCGTCTCGGGTTACCTGACAGGAGCCATACTGTTGCGCGCGCACACACACACACACACACACACACACACACACACGCACACACACCCGGGGTCTGAAAATCCGCTGACCGCGAAGGAATTACGAACGATTTCTTATAATTAAGAAGAAAACGACGTTAGGGACGTGCGGTTCCTACATCTGCGTCAGACGTTCTCGAAGACTTTGCCACAGAACTTTAAGGTGACAGTGGCGGCAAACCGAAAACGCATTCGTTTCTCGGCGATGCACACCTGTGGACTGCATCTGATATTCGTGCGCTGGTGAAACTCGCCTGACCCCGGGAGGGACGGGGTTAACTGATCCCGCAACATTGACTATATTGATCCCCCCTTTAAAAAAAAAAAAAAATAGTTTTGCGGCTTCAAGAGACGAAAGCCGTTGAAAAATATACAGCAGAGAAGTCGCATCTTTAACTAAAGTTAAATATTTATCCAGACTTGAACACGTGCTGCTCTCTTCGTCAAATAAGCTTCATACTAGTCCCTTACGTCACTGATTTCCTTGTGTGTGTGTGTGTAATCACTCTCTTGCAGGTTTGCGAAGTGGTGGGTTTACAACAGGGAGGCGTACCGGACCCCCTCTCTTTATATATATATATATAAGTAAGATCAAAACGTCATTATTTCTTGTGTGTCTGGGATCAGGTGAGAAACGGGCTGACGATAACGTTATTAAAATAAATTATTTACGAAGTAAAAGGTTAAAACAAGAAATTCTTTAGA